>VUQH01089184.1:22369-33192 GCA_015106775.1 Etroplus canarensis | reverse complement strand
TCCAGCGCTGCTATACTTTACCTGTGACCGCAATAAATATTTTTACATGGATGGAAGATTCCTCCGGTCTGTTCTTGGGCTTCCAATAAAAGAATCGGGGCTAACAACTCCTCTCTTCACCCAAGTGGCCAAGAAATGGAGCTTCATATCAAATGATATGACCACAAAGTCAATCACTGACCTTTGGCCTAAGTTGCTCTGGTACCATGACACTTATGAGTGTAGCTTTAACACTAAATCTCAAAACTAACTGTACTTGCCATATATGAAGGATGAAATTAAGGCAAACAATGAACTCACTACACAAATTATCTGTGGAAAAATTCATCATAATTCAAAGACTGTCATGGACAGCAATGGATAATAACACATCAAAACCTCACTGATTATATCTCTGAATATTTTTGCTATGTTTACAAAGACGTGCAGTCACTCTGGTGAGTATCACATCATTACAAATATTGGCTAAAGATAAGAAAATCCCTAATCCCTTAATTGCTTTCTTACTATTTTTCTTACAAATCTACAGATGATGACAGAGAAATAAATGACTTCTGGCCCTTGGAGACTTTAAACCAGTTTAACAACATGATGTGCCTTTTGCTTTTTTCTCATAATGAAATGTTATTGACAGATTAATGGAAACACACACGATAAAGAGACATGTCAGAGATCAGCAATTATATGACAAATAGCTATTATATGACACATTTACCGTCCAAGATCTAATTGGTAAGGCATGCAGAAAACATGTAAGATGTGTAATAACAAACAGAAGATTTTGATTTGCATATCTGAAAGCTTTTACTGGAAATATTAAGGGTGTGTCTTAGACATCTGAGCAGCTCCATAAACATATTGCGTTTCTTTACATGTTATACAGTAGTTTTGCATTGCTGCATTGTCGTCATTTTGCAGTTTTGCTTTTTTTTTCTCTCTCTCTCGCAGTCAGTTGTAAGAAAGTCATCAGGGTTGCTGCTCAAGGTTAGGTTGTGGATGACACTTTTATGACTCACAGAGAAATGCGTTTTACCGTGCTCGCTGTGACCCGCTGATCCCAGCACTTTGACGACCTGCAGTAACTCTTTTTGGCAACCTGACCCTAAACGTGTGAGGGCGTTAATCCAGAACTGTTCCACTTCAAACACATTGTTCCCCATGAAAAGTGCTTCATTCCACTTATCCCACCAAGAAACCATTAGACACGTTTGTTTTCTGGTGCTTCTTGCGTCAGAGAAAGCTGCAGGGTCAGTGAAGTAAATCACTTATCACTCAGGTTTACCATTTCACAGCCGATGAGTTTAACTGCAGTAGGTAGTTCTAATGAGGTCCAGGTTGCACTGCACAAGTAAAGCATTTTCTTTTCAATTTACCTTAAAGCATTATCACCATTAGTAAAGTTCATATGGCAAATATGGGAACAAACAGTTTCTTATTTACATAGAAGGTTTCTGTCCGCCTGATAACTGCAGGGAGCAGGGCTAATGAGCAAAGAAAATATTGGTCGACTGAAATCATAACTTCCCTTCAACTGGCTGACGGGTGCTAGGGCAGGGAAACATAAATACACCAAAAGCTGGTATTTCCAGCATGTTAATCATTTTAACCTTTTCATTTTAGACTTGAATCAGAACAGACCATTTTTTTTCTTATTGATGAGAGAGAAGGCCTGCACATCCAGCTGGGTCTGGGTGGAGCTGCTGCTGCTGTGAGATGTCATTGTACCAAACACATTGTAATATGTTATATGGACAAAAGTATTGGGCCACCTGTACATTACACCTATAGGAACATTTATGATATTGCATTCTAAGTCCATTGATATTAATATAGAGTTGCTCCTCCCTTTGCTGCTACAACAGCCTTTACTCTTCTGGGAAGACTTTCTATGAGATTTTGGAGTGTGTCTGTATAAATATTTGCCCATTCATCCAGAAGAGCATTTGTGAAGTCAGATACTGATGTTGGACAAAAGGGCCTGGCTCATAATCTCTGTTCTAGTTCATCTCAAGGTGTTTGATGGGGTTGAGGTCAGGGATCTGTCTGGGCCATCTGAGTTATTCCACACCAAACTCATCAAACTATGTTTTTATGGACTTTTCTTTGTGCACTGGGACACAGTCATGCTGGAACAGAAAAGGGGCTTCCCTAAACTGTTCCTAGAAAGTGGGAAGCATAGACTTTTCCAAAGTGTCTTTGTAAGCAGAAGCAAGATTTCCCTTTCCTACTTAGTTCCCCACTGGAACTAAGGGAGACGGCCCAACCCCAGAAAAACAGCACCACAGCATTATCCCTTCTCTACCAGACTTTACAGTCATAACAATGTAGGTAACAGTCAGGCAGGTAACATTCCTTGGTATTCGTCAAACCCAGACTCATCCATCAAACTGCCAGATAGAAAAGTATGATTGATCGCTCTACAAAACATGTTTCCACTGCTCCAAAGTTCAGTGGTAGTGTTCTTTACACTACTCAATCTAGCTTGGAATTGTGCTTGGTGAGGTAAGGTTTGCATGCATCACATTGCATGAAGCTCCTGGTGCAGTTTTGTGCTGATGTTAATGCCAGAGGAGGTTTTTTTTATTTTTTATTTTTAGGTTGGTTATTGTGTCAGCAGTCAGCAGCGGCCACTTTTGTGCACTATGCGCCTCAGCACTCAGCGACACCGCTCTGTAATATTACGTGGGTGGCCACTTTGTAGCTGAGTGGCTGTGGTTTCTAAATGCTTCCAATTTACAACAATACCACTTACAGTTGATTGTGGAATATCTAAGAGGGAAAAAAATCACGAAGTGACTTGTTGCAACAGTGGCATCCTATTACAGTAGCACACTGGAATTCAGTGAGCTCTTTTGTTTATAAAGGCAAACTGTATGACTAGGTGCCAGATTTTATATACCTGTGGCAATGGGATTGAATGAAACACCTGAATTCAGTGATTCATTAAATTCTCTTAAACACCTGAATTTGGTAATTAAGAGGTGTGGCTCAATACTTTTTTCCATATAGTGTCTACTAATTTTGACGTTCAAAACCAAACACTGACACCTCAGCTTACTGCTAGTTGAGCCATGATATGCATTATAGGATAAATTCACCAAAAATGGTGTAACTGGTAAGGGATGTAGAACGTATGTAAACATGTGAAAACAAATGGAAAAGTTTGATTGGCATATCTGAAAGCTGTTACCTGCCAAAAAGACACTTACAGCTCAGATGCTGTCAGCCAGTTAGTAAAACTGCCTGGTGGGAAAGACACAGCGGGGGGAGAGAGAGGTCATTTAGATTCACTTTTCCCCTCATCATCCTCCTCCAGGCGCTGTGGTGTCCACACCTCTGAGTACCCCAGCCCCCTGTGCGGGCCCAAGTGTGTGTATTTCTGTGTGGGAACTGTGAAAATTAACTAAAATTGTTCATGTTTTTGTGGCAGGGAAGGGATTATGAGAAAAGACCAACAGTGTGTGCACATATGTGTGCGTTCCTGAACTGAGCCATGGGACCCGCTATCTGTTTCTCATTTTGGCGGCGTTCTGTGGTTTTCCTGCAGTGACAGGCCTAGGAGTGGAAACTGGCACTAACGAGCAATTACATCCTGCCTGCCTGCCAGGGATTATGGGATTACAGGCTGACCGGGCTTCAGTCTGCGCTCTCTTTCAGCACTCTCATTTTATCATTCCCTTGCTTCTTCGTGTTCACCCTTATCTTTGCTTTTCGACTTCTCCCAGTCAGCGCTTCAATTATCTTTTTCTAATTTTTCTTTCCCCTGGAAAGTAACCCATTGTCTATTTTTAATTCTCCTTACTCGTTTGTTCATTATTATCTCATTCTCTTTATCGCTCCTCCTCCTCCTCTAGCTTTGACTTTGTGACTCTCTCCCCTAGTTAAGACATGCTGTCGCTAACTGCTCAAGAGTGAAATTGCTTTAGTCAGATAGGTGAAGAAAGCACACTTAACTAGAGCAAAATACATTTAATGTGCATGAACTTTTAATAAGAAAGGTGAACATGAGAAACAAAGGGATCTGATGAGAATCAAGAGAAGCATGATTTTTGAACATCATGTCAATGTCTCTAAATGTTTATGGCATTTATTGATGCAGCCCTGAGTCACAAATTTGTCCCAGAAGACTTGAGTTTTTACTGTTTAACACCCTGAAGCCTTTTGTTGGACAAATTCATGAAAAAAAATCTGAAAATCCTGTCAACAGTGTGAAACGAGCAAGATTAAAGCAAAGCTACAGAACTGGTTTTCACACTGCTCTTGATGCATATATGCAGAGCTCTGGGGCACAAGCTGATATCTTGCTACATTTTGGAGGGACCTCCCCAGATTTCTTAGTGTCTGGTAGTGATCAGACAGCTCTCCTAGTGTTCAGCCTCTTTCTCCTCTTACACTGCAGGTGTCTTTTATTGAGCCAGAGGTGATTTACTGTACTCTTGTTTTTCTCCTTGCCCTTGTAATCAGGCACCATGGTAGTGACAGGTTAAAGCTGGAGGTCAGAACATTTTACCAACATTCACACAGCAGAACAGAGCCTGACTCTAATAGGAAGTTATTATCGGAGTTTGGAGTTTGCAGGGAGACAAAATGCTGGGGAGCTTGGAGCTTTCTTTTTTTTTCTTTGCAAATGGTGAAAGGTTTATGGAAGCTCTGTGGGTAAAGCTCAGGTCTGAGGGTGTAACAATATACGGTGAACCTACAGATCACAGATCAGAAAAACATCTTTTTGAGAAACAGACAGGAAAGCAGTGTATTATTTATACCGTCTCACTAATGCAGAGAATAACTACAGTGAAGTGCCAAAAAAACAGAGTTTGAGCCAAATGTGTGACAGATGTGTAAGCTATGTCTCTAATTAGCCTGATTATGACTCAAAAGCTAAAATGTCAGATGCTGCACATTATGTTAAAAGAGGCTAAGGGGAAAACGAAATGATTCTTCAGGTTTCTTATCGGTTTGAACGAAGATGGCCATTTAATTGCTTAACCTTAAATTAAATGAGCAAGTATGTGATTTATGTGATGTAAGACGTTTCCAGCACCAACTTTTATTTTTCAGATAGAAAATAGAAATGTTGACAAACACTACCAGTTCACTGGCTCCTTTAAATATTTGTTTTTAACCTCTGCTTTGTAGTTCATGCAGTTTTCAAGGTGTTGTTCCCCCCAGTAAATGCAACATTTCTCTCTTAGATCATATCTAAGCAATCCAGTTCTGGTGCTGCCTCACTGTTGTGGTCAGTGTGTTTTTTCGATGGTTATTAAAGTGAAGGCCCAAATTATTCCCTGCTTCACTACGGGACTCATTCTGTTCAGTTAACTGATTTATGGTGTCTTCCTACATCTGTTTTCATATCTGAAATAAATGTGCCCCGAACAAAATCCACATCCATCCTTTTCAAGCACTTAAACAGTATTGGAGTAGCATTGCACTCCAGTCCAGTAAGCTCTGCGAGTATTAACTGAATCTATCTTCATGGGTTGTTTTTGCTTCTAGAGGGGCTGCCCTCTTAACTAACTGTGAACAACAACCGGACCGCCAAGGACCAACAATATAAATGGAAGGTGACAAGAACTCCACTCTCCCTACTGCAGACATGCAGCCTGATGAACAAACCAAAGGCTTTAATCAGCCAAACAAGGAAGAAACATATGCTTAGCTGTCTAAACAGACACACACTTACAGTGTTGGATCTGAAACTGTACACACACACACACGCGCACACACCTATCAGCAGGCTTGTGTCAGTCTGCAGTTCTTCAGTGTTGTGCGCCTTCTTTTTTCTGTCTCTCCACCCCACAACTCCCCCACCTACCTCATCTCCGAAAAGGCTGGAGGCGTCAGCCTGTAAACAGCTCCACAGTGCCAGAGTGAAATGAACCAGCAGACAGGCCCACGTAGACTCCCAGCGCATTGATCTAAAAAAGGGCTAAACACTCCCAGCTGTGGCATTGGGGACTGAGAATGGCACCTCTCCAGAGACCCAGTGAGGATCTGCAGCCCCATGTCCCACTTCACACTGCTGCAAGATTTTAAATCAGCTCAGAGACAGTGGGAGATAGAGAGCAGAGGAGTCAGAACAATTTGATTTTAGGTTGCAGTGATGGCGTGTAGCATGCCTGTCTTTATGTCTGAGTTATGCTCAGTTTGTTTCTCCGTGTCCTCTGGTTCTCTCACCCACTCCTCAGTGTCTGTAACTTCTCATTTTGCCTGGACTGGATCACTACAGCTGGAACATGCAGGGTTGCATAAATGCATCAACAGGTCTTATCGTAACCTGTGATCCATAACCTTTTGTCAGTCTTCCATCTCAGTGCACAGACAGAACTGCTGGGATTCTTTGTGGCTGTTAAATAAACATGGTGCACTACATATCGGTGAGATCTACAAATACATGAAAGGTACACGCTGGAATACGCTACAGTGGGCGTGCAGTGTTGCTGTATGTAGTTGCCAAAGTCGCACAAAGCCTCTCAGAGGTGATAGATGTGGTGGTTTCAAAGATGTTGGTGGTAACTGTGGGAAGAGTGTTGTTTTTTTATGTTCATGTCAAATTAAATAAGTTAAACATTTAGGGCTGAAGGTATATATTTATTAGCAGGCAGGCGGAAAAACTTGATTTGAAAATAGTCACAAAGAGAAAAAGGAAAGTAAAATCTTTTGGTTTTTAAAGAAGTGCACTGATTTGGCTTTTCAGAAACTTTGCTGGAGGCTGAACGAGCTCTAGCAAGATTACCTCATGTTTTTACAATTTACTGGAATACACCAAACTTGCACACTGGCTAGATTCTCTAACGGCTACTAAAATCCAATGAATCTCGTAATTGAAATTTAATCAGCAGCAACCTATGTTTGCACGTGTTTTGTATCACAATTAATATGATATCTTCTTTTCCCCATACATCATTTAGCTAATATGAACAAACTGTTATTGAAATTGGAACATAAACAACCCTATAATAAATGGGCACCTGCTGACGAAGATCCTGTAATATGATGAAACGCTCCAGAACTTCTACTAATGGACCTTGTGATTGCACTGTTTTGGTGACTGCTGTTTCTGAGATCTAGGATGAACACTCAGTCTCAATCAGCAATAACAATATATTTGGATTCTGATCTAATATTTGGACAAAGAAAGCGATTTCAAGATGCTCCATTGGGCTTTCTGAATGGCAATATTAGGTGTTTTCTCAGTTCACCCTTTTGCCTCAGAATGGAGTATCTGTTCCCAGTGCATGAATCCAAACATCTTTTGTTATCAATTTTTTGTGCCACAAGCCAATCAGAGTTTTCATTTAACCATCAAATATCTCACTACTGGATGAATTGGCTCACAATTTATGAAGTTCATAGCTTCCAAGCAATGCAAGCGACTGCCTTGGTGATTTCCTGCCTTTGAGTTTTTTTTAATGATAATACTTTTTTAAGAACTAAAGCAAGGTAAGGAAGAAACCTCTATCAGTGTGTCATTCTCCAGCCTCCTCTGAGTGAAACTCAGCGGAGGCCACAATATAATCTGATGACCTCATGTTGTAGGCGCTCTACAGCCAACACAATCCTCCACACAGCACGTACTATATATAAACATCTGCATCCGTGATATTTCTTATCACCTATCCTGCATCTCTGTGGTTTTTGTCTGGGACCTCCGTGAAGTGCTCTTGCCATGCCTGGTTCCCCCTGCTTGTACCTCTGCCACAGGAATAACCCTGAAGAATGTCTTTGACAAGTATATTGCAGATGCTGCCTTTTGTTGCTGGATTGGGGCTGTTTGCATGGATGTATGAACAGACAAGCCAACACTAGCCACAGTAACTGGCAGCACACACTGGTCTTTTACTGAAGCAGCAACCAAAACATTGTCCTCGTGTGTTGAGGACGTGATTTATGTGACACGTCGACTTGCTCAGGGGCCCATGGGGCTGTTTGCTTTTACAGTATCTGTAAAGTTGTGAATGTATAGATACCATATTGCCCGCATGTTGTGCTTTTAGTTTATGTTATCCTTTTCAAAGGAGTTCTAGGAGGAGGGAAGCTGACAGAGTGAAGCCTCATTCTTGTTCTTAAATTCCTCTGTCCCTCTCTGTCTCTCCAGGTGGCACCAGATGGAGGGTTCGGAGGAAGGATAGACAAGAGATTATTTCTGCAAAGGGCAAGGTTTGTCTGGAACAGCACCTTGAAACTTTCCTTTCCCTCATCTTACATTTTTTTCCTGTCTCTCCCCTTTCTTTATTTTGCTCTCCATCTCTTTTTTCCTCATTCACTTGAATGAAATCCTCATCTCTATGAATAAGCTTGTCTGATAAGTTTTAATTTCCACTGTGCAAACCACTATAAATCAGAGGATGAGTTATGCATATGTATAAATTGTTAATGAAATCCATCCCTATGAGACTCAGAACTGAGCTTTTTATGAAACCTGTCAGCACTGAAGCTTGCCGTGCTAAATTATAAGCCAACGGACAGAGTTTGATCCAGGGCGAAAATAAAGCAAGAGTTATTTGACTTAAGTATTACTGAAGATGAAATGGGCTTAAGACAAAGTACTGCTGCAACTCTTTTGAAGGGCTTTTAAAGAGCTGTGGGTTTTATGAGCTCTTCTAAGTATTATCTCATTGTCTTTATCAGTTTTATATCCATCAAGCCCTTTGTAAACTGAGTTAGGTATATGATTAAATAAACAATTCCTCTGATGTCATTTGCTAGAGGTAGGCTTATCTGAAAACTTAGAGGCCTTCATATGTCCTCTAAATCTACATAAAGGAATTGTTCAATATTTTGGAAAAGTTGCATATTTGCTTTTTTGACTGAAACAGGTAGTGTAATTATGCCCACAAATAAATAAAACTAATTAAAACAGCACCCTGACTACATATAATGTAGAGCTGTAAAATTTTAAAAAAAAACCTAAATGCGAACACCTTCACTGTACAGCACTGTACAATACTAACATGTGGAAAAAGATGATTCTGCTGTTGTCAGTAAAATTTTAACTGCAGCTTTCAGTGTTGTTGTACTGTATTACTTACAGATCTGATGAGTGTTGCATGTGAATTAAGTTGCCTGTAATAAACCCACTGCCATCACCTCACCTATACATTGTTAAAGTTGCTCTGTATCTGCTGTACAGTAATGTGAAAAAGAGAGTTTTTGGCAAACTCTATGCAGGCTTGTGAAAATTTAAGTACACTCTTACTGCTTCCAAAGGAATCGAGATGGTAAGTAGCAGCCAGGTGCTGCTAATCAGTGCACTTGATAAACTGATCATCACCCCAGTGTGACCACCGCTACAGAAGCAGAAGTTTTGGCGGTTTGCTAAGCTGGAGCATTCAGGTGTGTGCTAACACAATGCCACTGTCTTCCCAGGGGTGGACATCTCAGCAAAGTCACCCCAAAGTCAGACCGTGCAATGCTCAGAGAAATTACTAAAAACACACACAGTCCATAACAGTACAATTAGAAATAGACTGAACAACTGTGGCTTGTTTGGAAGGGTTGTCAAGAGAAGGCCTCTTCTCTCTAAAAAGAACGTGGTAGCACAGCTTAGGTTTGCAAAGTTGCATCTGAACAAACCACAACACTTCTGCAACAATGTCCTTTGGACAGACAAAGTGGAGATGTTTTGCTATAATGCACAGCACCACATTTGATGAAAACCAAGCACAGCATATCAGCACAAATACCTCATACCAGCTGTCAAGCAGTGTGGTTGACCACGAACTCCTTTGTATACTAAAGTGTTCTAGAGTCAAACATGAGGCCACCTGTCTGACAGCTAAAGCTTGGCCCAAATTGGGTCATGCAACAGGACAATGATCCCAAGCACACCAGCAAATCTACAGCAGAATGGCTGAAAAAGAGAATAATCAATGCGTTGCAATAGCCCAGTCAAAGTCCAGACCTCAACCCAACTGAAATGCTGTGGTGGGACCTTAAAAGTGTGCATTAATGAATGCCCGCACACTGAGCTGAACTGAAGTAACTTTGCAAAGAAGAGCGGGCAAAAATTCCTCCACCATGATGTGAAAGACTGATAATTTCATACAGAAAACAACTACTGTACTTCAAGTTATTGCTACTAAAGATGGTTCTACAAGCTGTTCAGTCACTGAGTGTACTTAGTTTTTCCACATGACTGCACAGATTTCTTTGAAAAATGTCTTTTTCACAGGACTGTATGCAGGTTTTTACAAGGTGTGACACATCAGCTTTAAAAATGAAGGTTTACAGTTTGTTGCTCTGTCATCAAAAGGATAATAAATAAATCAATGCCCTTTTAAAAGTTATATAAATTACTAAAACAAATTACAGTGATAAAGCTACTGAATTACAGTGATGAGTATACTTGTAATTAGGTTGTTTCAATGCCTTTCTTATAGCTGGATTTTTTCAAATGTATCTTATATTAAACATACTTTCATTTTACTAACCAAGAAAGAAAGATACACAAATCCCTCAGATGGTCTTCCACCAGCTCATGTCCTCTATTTCTTTAGGTGCTGCTGTGGGTGCTTGTATCTCTGCTGCCTCTAGTGGAGGGAGCTCATGTGAAAGGTGTTGGCGCTGAGGTGGGATCAGACTCAGACCGTGCTGTGGGTCTGCTGGGTGGCCAGGAGGAGAGAGAGCTTCCTGTGACGCTGCCTGAAATGGTGGAGGACAAGGAGCAGGAAGAAGACAGTGACCCTTACTCTACTTGGCACCCTCTTTACGGTACTGAAGTTCCTAGGGATGTGTTTTTGAGTGATTGATAAACGCAGGAAAAGCACTAAATATATATGTGTGTATATATATATATATGTATATATGCAGTACATTTACTA
>VUQH01089184.1:0-22203 GCA_015106775.1 Etroplus canarensis | reverse complement strand
TCATGAAGCGGTATTTGAATGGAAAGAAGGCTGAGAGAGGCTTCTCTTTCACATCTGCTTTGTGTCTCAGTCCTTCAGGTGTATTTATAGTATTTATAAGGGAAGTCATCTTAATTTAAAGTGAAACTAGATTTGAGAAAATATACCCTACTGCTCATAATTCTTCTGTAAACTAATGTTCACTTGTCATTCTTCCTGTACACCATTTCCATATCTTCCTTCTCTTTCAGACCCTTTTTTAACGGACGACGTGGATGACCATCCAAGCAGCCGCTGGGTGGGACGCTCTCCGCGTTCTTCTGACCCCACAGAACCTCATCCCAAGGGGTCATCGAAGAAGAAGAAGAAGAGGAGGAAGAAAGAAAAGGAAGAAGAAACAGGAAAAGGAAGCAGAAGGGGTAAAGGTAGAAACAGCCATCCGAAGCGAAGCAGCAGTGACTGCCATGTGGAGAAGAGAGAGATGAGGGTTCGGGACCTAGGATTGGGCTTTGATTCGGATGAGATTGTCCTTTTTAAGTTCTGCGTAGGCTCCTGCCAGTCTACAAGAACAAACTATGACCTGGCACTGAAAAAACTGCTCGAGAATGGCTCGTTGCCTCGACAAACTGTCCGCAAGATCAGTAACCACCCCTGCTGCCGGCCTGACCGCTATGAGCCGGTATCATTCATGGATGCTGAAACCACATGGAGAACCATCCAGTCGCTTTCTGCTGCCAGCTGCATGTGTGTTGGCTGAATAATGAGGAACAGATAAGTGTCCTGAATGGATAAATATCAAACTCCTCAGGGTGAACGGTGTGTGCAGGATGCCCCATGCGTAGAGGGTATTGCCAGATGGGGGCGCTTTCACACACACAGATAGCAGAGGAAGAAATAGAGGCCACTTGTTTGCCTCCTGTGGTAATTTTCCTGCTGTGGAGGAAGTGGGCTGGGCGCAGCTGGACATAAAGGGCCAAGGTCAAAATCAGAGACTGAGGGGGAGGTCATTAGGGAATCCCAATGAGGATATTGTTCCCTCATCAAAGAGTGAATTGTTTTTAACTGAATAACCTGTAACTATTGCAGGACAGGAGGCTCGTAATTACACACAGAGACTCTCCTTTTGTGTTTTGATTTCATATGGGAGAGACCTGAGGGTTGTAACCCAAGCCATATAAAGAAAATTTACAGTCAAAGGACTGACACTGCATTTATATTCAGACTAAACAGATGCGATGTTCACCACATTCACTGAAAACAGGTCTGTCCACAAGATCCGTTCTTTTTCCACTCACAAAAAGGGACATTACATTGTATCTTTTCTATGTTCAGGTGAACTAAGCCAAATGGATGCCATGCATCTTCATGTATTACTGTATAAAAGTAAAGTATATTTATTTCAGCTAAATTATTTATTTATTATGGCTTCATTTGAGAGCTGTTTTTATGAACTCTTTATTGTAGATAAAAAAAATCTATTTATTTGCCAAGATTCACTTTTCATGTTCACAGTTACTTTTGCTCGCAAACAGTACAAACTTGTTTTCTTTCCAGATGCTTATTTTCACATTTACCAAACCCAGAAACTCAAACTTGGGCTGAATTATTGCTGATTCTATGCAGAATTATACTGGATATCTAAAAATTGTTGATTCATTCATTTTAAAAACAAAACACTATCCATGAGCTCATATTCTTGCTAAAATTTCATGCATGACTAACAGATATTGGACAGAAATTGACCTACATTTAAGTGATGTGGAATAATTAATAAATATTTAATTTTTTTCTTAAGTTCATCTAACATAACTGAGTCTGGTGAGAAACTGCTGTTTTTGTGCTCAAGTATTGGAAATAGTCACTTTTAAAATTTACTGCACTTACATTTTAAAGAGGACCTATTGCGTGTTTATTTCCTCATATATGCACTCAGCTGCCAATTTTTTAGGTACACCTTACTAGTGTGGTTGGACCCCCCCCTTTTGCCTTTAGAACTGCTTTGATTCCATCATAGATTCATCAAGGTGCTGGAAACTTTTCTCAGAGATTTTTGTCCATATTGACATGCTAGCATCACATAGTTGCTGCAGATTTCTTGCTGGATGCTGCACATCCATGAAGCAAATCTCCTGTTTCACCACATCCCAAAGGTGCTCTACTGGATTGAGATCTGGTAGCTATGGAGGGCGCTGAGTACAGTGAACTCATTCTCATGTTCAAGAAACCAGTTTGAGATTATTTAAGCTTTGTGACACGGTGCGTCATCCTGCTGGAAGCAACCATTAGAAGATGGGTACACTGTAGTTATAAATGATCATATGGTTAGTAACAATACTCAGGTAGGCTGTGACATTTAAATGATGCACATTTGGTATTAAGGGGCCCAAAGTGTGCCAAGAACATATCACCCACACCATTACACCAGCACCACCAGTCTGAACCACTGATGCAAGGAAGGATGGTTCCGTGCTTTCATATTTTTTATACCAAATTCTGACCTACCATCCAAATGTCGCAGCAGAAATTGAGACTCATCAAACCAGGCAACACATTTCCAGTCTTCTGTTGTACAATCTTAGTGAACCCTTATTAACTGTAGCATCAGTGTCCTGCTCTTAGCTGACCAGAAAGGCACCTGGTACTGTAGCCCATCTCCTTCAAGGTTTGATGTGTTGTGCCTGCAGAGATGCTCTTCTGCATACCTTGGTTATAATGAGTGGTTATTTGAGTTACTGTTGCCTTCCTATCAGCCAGAAGCAGTCTGGGCATTCTTCTCTCAACCTCTGGAATCAACAAGGCATTTTCTCCCAGAGAAGTGCTGCTTGCTGGATATTTACTCTTTTTTGAACCATTCTCTGTAAACCCTGGAGATGGCTGTGCAGGAAAGCTCGCAGATGAGCAGCAGTTTCTCAAATACACAAACCAGTCTGTTGGCCACCTACAATCATGCCACATTCAAAGTCACTTTAAACCACTTTTCTTCCCCATTCTGATGCTTGGTTTGAACTTCAGCAGGTTGTCTTGATCGTGTCTACATACCTAAATGCACTGAATTGCTGCCATGAGATTGGCTGATTAGATTTGTAAGTTAACAAGCAGTTGAACAGGTGTACTGAATTAAGTCGCTGGCGAGTGTGTATCTACAAACAGTTATAATGTTGGATGTTCATATTAAAAAATGATAAAGTTTCAGATAAAGAGCTCATTTTATGAATAAATAATATCCATGTGCCATGTGTGTGAATGGAAGAGAATATCCAGGTGCACAGTGCAAGAAATCACAACCAAGAGAGTGGAAAAGAAATTGCAGCTTTTATCAAAAAAGGATGTGCTGAAGAGCTCCACCAAGACTGAGCGCATATGAATGAATGATTATTTTGAATGTGGAGTTGGCAATCAACGTAAAAGGTCCCCTTTAAACGCTGATTCTAAGGTGAACCAACACACTGTCAGAACCCACTGGCATCACTTTTTGAGCAAATAAGATTGCTTTTAATAATGTCAGTGGCTATGTTTATGTCTTGCGTCCCATCAGTTCTGGGCTGACTCTAATGGCTCTATTAACTGAAACTCTGTTAAACTAAAGATCTATTAACTGAAAGTTGTTGTTAATAACATGATTACTTTGTAAGGCAAAAAAAAAAATCAATATCAGAATCAACTATTGATAAAATTGTTGTTCTAAATGTCAGTATTGGTATCAACCCAGAATTTTGCAATTGGTGCATTCTTAATTTATAAAATGAGACCCTGGCATTAACTTCTCATTCATACTCTTACTATGTCACTCTGTCATTATTATTGTTATTGTTATTATTATAGTTACAAATCTTTCTTTATTTTTGTATGGTATTATCCTCTAAAGGAATAAAAAATTTTTAATATACATGTTGTTAGTGTTTATACTTATTATTCAGACTAGTGTGTCCATTTACCTCTGCAGAGGTGGCAAAAGTGTGTGCGTTCCTTGCTCAAGTAGAAGTACAAATACTTGTGTTAAAGATACTCTGGTAGAAACTGAAGTACAAATTCAGCGTCTTTACTTAAGTAAGGCTCCAAAATGCACTTAAAGTGTAAAAGTAAAAAGCAAATCTTTAAAGGACATTTCTACCAGCTGTTTTTTTCTGCAAAGCTAACTGAACCTCATGTCTTATTATTATAATATAAAAAATAATTGAATACTTTAACTTATTTAATTTAATGACTTTACTCAGCTTGAACAAGTGTTGTGTAGAACACAAGCAGAGAAAACAATGCAGATTTAAAAACTTTCTATTTGCTGTTGCCTACATTTTAAATGGGTGACTTTAAAATGAGTGTAGTGCATAAATGATCACATTTTTACCTCGTTCCTCCCTACGTCTTTTATATCACTTGTGTACAATAAGCAGTGATGGTGGCTACAGTAGGATTGTCTTTGTCTCCATTTAGGTTCAAATCGGTTTTATGGGCAGTAGTGCGAAATAATCAGCAACTCCCCTCAAGCGAGTTAAACCGGTCCTGGGGGAACGCTATATCGTTTCACTGTGTATTTATATGTAGTTGAAATGACAATAAAGTGATCCAATCCAGTCCTAAAGAAATTAGCCTGTTTTGGAAATGTAAGGAGTAGAAAGCAGATATTTGTGTTAAAATGTTGGGAGTAAAATCAAAAAGTTGTCAGGAAAATGGATAATTAAGGAAAGATATCTAAAACTCTACTTTGTACAGTAACAAGAGTATTTGTACTTTATTTCTTACCTCTGCAATAGTGTCAACTAGCACCACCTTTACCCTCATTCGGTCCAATTTGCTGTTGAATTATGCTGTAGCTCCACCTGCTGGTCTTGAGTAAAAAGAGTAGCACTTAATTTGAAGAGAAAGAAGATTCGCTCGCCTGCCACCTGTATGTCAGCTGACAATCCTTCATGCTTAATTGTTCTTTACTTAGCACAACAGACAAAGCTGTGACTTTGCTGCCTTTATTACTCTGCACAGACCCAACCACATATCCAGCAAGCACCTCAGGTCACACAGCTTATACCAACAGTGCTTATCTTTTTTTAAAAGATGATATGTTCACACTGGCTGTTTACAATTGTAGTTATCAAAACAAGATATGCAAATGTTCAATGTAAATACTTAAGACGTTCACGCTGCAAACATTTAGTCCATAAGTTAATTGGATCATGCAACACTATTTAATGGCACAAAGTGAATTGGCAGTACACTGATTAAAAAAATAAAGGCTAGTGTATAAAAGCAATGCAGTGTAACAACACATTTGATATCACATATGTAAAGAGTATAAAACTCTTGGAATTACATATTTTATTTGTACCCATGGGGTAAGGATATATTCAAATTTCCCTGTTTGGAAATTATTACCACAGACTTCAACTTATGAACTTTCAGCAGAAGAAAAGAAACAGGTTTGACATAGAAATTTTTTTTGTTGCCATTTTTGCTGGAGGACAGTTTTTGTTCCAGCACCACCTGTGACACCTTAATCCTTCAAAATCCACTACACGCACAATTACATAAGCTATAGGTGGACAAACATTACTAGTTAGGACCGTGGTACTCTGAAATTCACCTGAATAGGCACAAAATTAGGATTATAACAGGGGTGGTTCTAGAATCAGATATTTAGGGAGGGCTCAACCCCCAATCAGAATGTTGTACGAACACTGATTTGCTATTAACGCAATAATAAGGCAACAATACATCATTAATTACTTTTAGTTGAATAAATAACACTTTTTACCCCTTCAATTAGGTACACATTACAATATTTTCAAATGCAGCCTAAATAGTTGGATGGTCTAGCATCTCAGAGTAATTCAGAATAAATAATAACAGATTTTAAAATAATACACCTTTGGGAAGAGCTTTAAGTTAATAAAACCTGAGGCAAAGATTCAATCACTGATGGCCCGAATTTTCCAAAGTAAATCAAAGATCAATTTGTGGTAAAGGAGATATGAGGAGAAATGTGCGCAACATTGTTTCTGTCTCTTAACCACATAGGGGCAGTCCACCAAATTATCAGGCAGTTAAAGTAGCATCATTCACTAAAGACACTGACAAATTAGGTTGACTTTCCATGCACCTCTGCACGGGGCAAACTGGTAAGACACTGTTTATGGACTGAAGTTTTTGAGTTCATGCAAACCCTCCATTTACTGTGCTGACTCAGTACAGGGCATCAGGTACCCCTTAGTGAAGAACAGGTTTGCATTATGTTGCTTCAATGGAGAGACAGCCATCCTGTTCAGGCCATGTTTAGAATAGAAGTCCACCACTATAGTGAAGCCCATACAACTGGATAGAGCTCAAAACTGATTTGCCAGGGTACACAATACGGTGCAACAATGTCAGAAAATAATAATGATTAAATGGAATACAATTACTTTTGCTGTTAGGGTCTAAACTTGCCAATGGATGATAAAAAGATGCTCTATGGACGTTTCATTCTGTACAATCTACTGCTGAAGTGCTGTTTTATCACGTGGATCACACGTGGTACACTTAGTAAGTCCACTTTAAAGAGTTTTCAGTTCAGGTTAGATTTAAGACCACCGTGTTACCTAAGTATTAATGTAAAAATGCTGATTTCTGTCGAAGTTTACAAAGTGCTGTTTCAGTAGTCTGATTTTTAACATGATTCTTTGGTGGTTCAAAACCATCAAAAGCCATAAAGTCTACTTTGTTGTACCCAGTTTGCTCTGTAGATGGCGAATTTGTCCGAGATACTTGAAAGCTGTTGTTGGGTGTTGTTAACAAACGTGAATCAAAGGCATTTGGCAGACTGACAGGAGCTCGGTGTGCTGAATGTGCAGGTGACAATGTCCATTTTTCTTATGTGCGCGGGAGGCAGCGGAGCTACGCTGCGTCCTGGAGAAGCCTTCACGGTCACCTGTTTGGCATCAGCCTCTATCTCCTCCTCACAGCCGAGGATCGCCGTCGATTCGACGCTGAACGGGTGAAAGTTGACCCGGGCCGTGTCATACTCCCACGCTTGTCTCATCGCAAATTCTGTAAAAGATTTATTCTTGATGGAGACATGGTGATTCACATCATTTCTGAAGCCGGCTGTGCGTAATGACGCGTAACTGGTGTCGTTACTGTTTAAAGACGGTGGAGAGTTTCGACCGTCTGCCCAGCCAATGTTGTCGCCGCCACCATCTTTATCCCGGTTAACTGCTGTCTTTAGCTTCTCGCAGCCCTTCAGGAGCAGGTTCTTCCGGCACAAAATGTACACCCAGGGGTCTAGTATGGGGTTGAATGAGGCGAAGCGGATTGCCAACATGTCGCTCCGGTAGTCGGGCTTCCCCCCGGCGGAAATGTAGGCTGGACCATAAAGTTGGTTAACAAAGATTCGCACCTGTGAGACAAAAACAGGATAGAGAATGTCTGAGCTGTGTCTTATAGAATAAAACTGGCAGCAATAACGGAATGCATTTGGCACGCACGGGGCGCAGATGGCGCAGAATACACAGACACAAAGAACGTGTTGTCCTTACCACTAATGGGATGGAGCACACCAGGAATACGATGGTCATGAAGATCAGAAGCCAAAACATTTGGATCTCCGCCGCAGAAGTGGCCGAAGGCAGCCGAGGGAAGCGTCGACGCGAGCCTCCCTGCTCACACAGCTCAGTCCTGACTATTCCTGCCCTCTTGTTCATCCCAACCAGCGACCTGCACACCGCCAAGTTACACAAAACTGTCACTGCAATCAGCAGCAGCATCACGCCGCCGTACAGAAAGGAGTAGCAAGCTCCGAGTGGATCCATCGCCCTCCAGTCTAGAAAGCACCAAGTGCCGGGGAAGTGCCTAACGTGCTGCCCGAAGCCAAAACTGGGCATGATGCACAGTACAATGTTCGCCAGGTAGGTAACCAAAAGCGCGAATCGGGCCATTGTTCGGTCTATGTGCTGGGAGTAGAAATACGCGTGGTTTATAGCCAGGTATCGCTCCACGGCCATGGCGCACAGTATGGACATTCCTGCAGAGCCGAAGAAAAGCATGGAGAAAGAAAAGAAGTGGCAGAGCAGAGCTCCGCCTGGCCACCGGCTGGCCACATACGTGGCGATTACCACCGGGCTGGTGAAGCATGTCCCCAACAGATCCGTGATGGCCATACCGCAGACCAGAGTGTAGAAAGTGGTCTCCTTCTGTTCCTTTTTGGAGACGCATAGCACGACTATGGCGATGAGGTTTCCTAGGACTCCCACGGCGAACATCGTGGCTGAAGTTACCAAAGACTTGGACTCCAGCCGCAGCGCAGGGAAGGCGCTGTGGTTGGGAGAGAGAAGCGGCAGCGGCTCAGAGACGTTCGTGTCCAGTTCTCCAAACTCAAGGGTTGCGTTGATCATTATTGAAAACAAAAACAAGGCACGGGGGTTTAAGCACGGGGACTTTCTATGAAGTCCAGAAAACTTGCTGTGGAAACCCTGCGCGCTTCTCAAAATAAATCACAAAC
The DNA here is from genome assembly GCA_015106775.1 of Etroplus canarensis. NCBI lineage: Eukaryota > Metazoa > Chordata > Actinopteri > Cichliformes > Cichlidae > Etroplus > Etroplus canarensis. Next base: position 13,757 of record VUQH01089184.1, on the reverse strand, counting down.
TGGAAAAAAAAGCATCCCCAAAAAAGCATAAAGCGCACCGCATTGAAGCGCATGTTGTGTTCGGTTACAAGCAGTGTGTTTTGGCTCCAGGTGTTCCCATAACAGGTGTACCTGTTTGTGTTTTACACCGCTCGGTGTTGCGGGTATTTAAACTGTGTGCTGATGTCAGGAGAGTGACGTGCGGGCAGTACGCTCGCAAGTTTCCCAGGATCCCGTGTCTGCAGCCACAGTGAAATCAAGCTGTCTTTTCACTGATCGCCTTATTAAGCCCAGAAGTAAAACGCCGGCAGTGTCAGCGCACTAAACCTTCCTGCCAAATAACGACATCTGGTGTCATTTGGCAGACAAACCTAAAAACTTTATTTTGTATAGTATTTGGATGGACTTATGGACTCAACACTATCATAATCAAATTAACTACGCTGCATGTTAACGTGCAAAGAATTTCACCATTGCTGCATCTTAGAACAAGCAGCAAATCTATTTTTAAATAACTCTTTCTGCCTGAAAAGACACTATACTTGCTCACAATTAAACCTTCATAATAAAGACTAGTTAAGATATTCTCACTGTTTTACTTAATACATAAGGAGGTTCTCTTAAACAACACATCATACCCGGTAATGTGAAAAATGCCCAGGATTATAACTACTTTCACTCCAATCAACCAGTTTCTTAAAAGTAGACTTTATATCTTTATGGTGCAGATCTGTGTAGATGGTACAAATCAGTCAAAACTCCCAAACTTCAGCACCAAGGTCAGCGCCTTACATAAAAACAGCGGCCATCCACAGCAAACTCACCCTTCAGCTTGAAATCCATTATTAGTGTGTCTGATTAAATTGCAGCTGATGATATTTCACATTCATTTTTTGTAACTGAAAGATGGCAAACTATATGCGTTTTTATTTTTTTTTAAAGAGCGAGAGATAAATATCTGACTGACAGCAAACACTTTTGTTCTCAGTAAATGGAATTTGAAATTAATGTTCAATAAACTGAAAAATTGCTATCAGCCTTATCACAGACTTCACTGAACAACTTCTGCTGCTCAAATGCATCCTTTCTCTGTTCTATACATTTTCATAAGTGCTGTACTTTGATTATTCATTCCACCAATATAGGCTAAATGTCCCTAGGAGTTAGCCAGCAGGTGACATTATACTTTCAGGAGTAATCGTAATATATAAAGTGTTAATTCTCAGCTGAAATTTCAACACAGCCCAAATTTAATTTTAGGGATTTCTTTATATCAGTTGGCATCTCACCAAGGAAGAGTAGCCTTGGCATTAGAATGCACCTGTAGGTTAGCCCCAAGACTGAGAGTGAGTAACTGCTTTCCTGCTGACTGGGAGCTAATTACACAGAGACTGGGAACACAAATTAAATAAGCTCAGAGAGAATCCATAGTTGCTGCAGCTATCCTGAAAGTGTCTCCTGTCTTAAGGAGGAGGTGAATCATTAACTAACCACATACTAACCACACAGTGACAAACTGCTCTGCTGGAATTTCGCAGTAGTTATAATGGTCAGCAGTGGTGAAAGAAAGGTAATATTGCTGATTGTCTATTTTATATACTGTTAGTATCTTTTAAAATTTTATATTGTTGTTATGTATGTAAGATATGAAGTATTTATTATTGTGATGACGTAAGAAGTGCAATATTCCCTCTGAAAAAGGAAATATCCAAATATGAGCACCTCAAAATTTTCCGCAATTTTAGTTTTGATATTCTATATAATATTTTTTTATCAGGTTATAAAACACCCACCCATACACACACCACCATCACCACCACCACCAGCCCGATAATCTAATAAGTGGAAATGAAAGAATTCATCATATACATTGGCAAAAAGGTCTGCCTAATGCTGCACTGTTGCAGAGGCTAGAGCTCTCTGTCTCTGTCTGTGTTAGTGGATTCCTGTCGTATCATGAACAGATGCCTCCCGGGTGTATATTCGATTGTGGCTTTGAGTCTCCCCTCTCTGTTGTAATAACCAAAAGCTTGCAGACGTCAGTGGCTCTGATGCCCCCACATAAAACTGCAGATTTTTTTTCCCTCTACATGCACACAACATTTTTGTGTGTAGGTGTGTGGGTGTGTTTGTCATTGTTATTCTCACACAATAGATGTCTGGGAGGGAGGTTCACCGTTCAAATTACAAGGCTTTAATCTCTTTTAATCAATTTCCTTTGAGGTTATTTGCAGTCTCAAAGGATGCTGAGATGTTGATGCGCACATTCATTACACTGCTGTAAAGGAAGGAGGGGCTTATGGGTGTGGTAAACACCAGCTGGTTAAATGGTGTTAATGGTTCCTAGTAGACACTTAACTTCAGTCACAGCAGCTTTGGAAGATTCTCAATGCAGTACAAACTAACCCTGCTATCAATATTGGGTCTTAAATGGGATCAATACACTTGGCTATTGACCAGCACGTGATACCTGTTCAAACAAAATGTCACAAAGTGTTGTTATGCTGGACTGACTGCTGGTGAGTTAATGTGATAATATATTGTTTCCTGTTTGTGCTGTAATGCAAAATTCCACAGCTGTGATTTTATCAACCAAAAATAAAAAAGGGAAATTTGTGTTTCTGTCTCTCTGCACCCTCTGCTTTTTTCAGTTTAATACTTTTAAGGAAAAAAATGTTTATATAAGGGTATGGCCAGCAGCCATATTAGCTTGACTGGAAACAAGAGGAAACGGCTACACTTTCCCTTTCCAAAGATAATTTAAATCCACCTTATTCCTCAATTGGTGATTTGGTCCAAAACAGGAAAATTTTAAAACAAAAATTTGGTACATAATTGACACCTAATGACCCAAAGTAGTGAGTATCTAAACACTACACTCCAAAAATAGCTCAACTCCCCTCATAATAACCCCTCATAAAACCACAGCTTACTTTTTATTTGTGGATTTAATAAACAAGATAATACACTGCCTGACCAAAAGCCACTACTAGAATTTAACTCAGCAAGTAGGTAAGAGCCTTATATTGGATAATTACTGCAATGATTAATATGCTCCAACTGGCAACAGATTATTTAATTATAACTGCTCCAGTGAGTAGCTTCTCATTCCTTAAACAGTCATGTGGGAAGACATATTCTGTGGATGTGGCGAAGATGTTACCCCATTTCTGAAGAGTCAAATTATTGGCCTGCATTAAGCAAAGAAAACAACTAAGAAGATACTGAAACTACTAAAACTGGGTTAAGAATTCTCCAATGTGTTAAAAAAAATTAGAGCTTACTTAAACATTTGGTGAAATCAAACCCTTGTGTAGCCTAAAGAAAACAGATAGATAGATAGATAGATAGACAGATAGACAGATAGACATTTTTAAGCTTTATCTAAAAGGGCCTGATGCCGAAATTGCTTTCACCTCATTTCTACCACTGATCCACAAATCCACCCTTTTAACAGAAACACAACACAGTTTTGCAGTAGTTCCTACTCATGTTTTTTTAAACATAAATATTCCTCTTAAATCATGTTGACACTCTCTGTCTTCATGAACAACCTTACATAATCTGAATGATTTTAAAATCCACTAGATCATCAAATTTTAAAGTTTAATTCAAATTTTTAGTTTAACAAATAATAATTTATTTGGATCTTTGCAACCAACTTTGTCAATCAACAATTCTTATAGCTTTCCTTTGAAGAATGAAGATTGGCTTTGTGTTTGTTTTCTTTGTCTTACCCTGCACTTCTACACAATAAAACATGTATGGCAGGACAAACGAACAATATAACAGGCATAATGTACCTTAGTTACACAAATCTTTGACTTTGTATTATATTGTAATTGTCATGGTCCACCCTTCCCAGTCTGATTTGGTGCCAGCTCCCCTCCTTTTTGTCTCCTGACCGGCTTGTCCCCCTAGTGGTCCTCGTCCCTGTCTGCGTCGCTTCCTGTTTGTCTGCCTGTCGTAATTGTCCCAGCTGTGTGCCGTCCCCACCTGTTCCTCATCAGTGACTCTGTCTTCGTCTATTTTAGTCCTGTCTCCTCGGTCTGTCGCTGTCGCGTCATCCCCTCATGTTTTTCCCATCACCATCCTAGCAGTCATGTTTGGTGGCTCCTGTGTACTACTTCCTTGTTTTGCCGGCTAAATAAAGCCTTTTAAGTTTACCTGCCTGTCTTCGAGTCCTGCGTTGGGGTCCGCACCTGACACTATGACGACAAGATGTGACAGATTCTGCTTCAAAATCACACAGTGAAAAGGAAAGTGAAAGAGCTTGTGCATTACAACATTTCTTTGTAGACTGTTTTAAATGTACAGTACTTCATGTTCTTACTTGGTTGACTAGTCAGGAGATAATATGGGAAAAAACCTTCTGATGTAATGCAGTGCAGTATGTTGCACACATATTACAATCCATTACATCATGGCAACAGAACACTGCGTTGCATCATTACCTTTACTTTGAACAGCATTTGGGAATGGAGGAGTCCAAATGTAGTTTAAAAGTGACATTTTTTTTTCCTTTTTGCATGATAGAGGGTTTTGCTTTGGTGTTCTTTGCCCTTTTTCCCTTTCATGAAGAGTCATATATTTTCAGCTGCTGACAGGTCTGGACTCTTTTATGACTTTAGTTATTAGCTATTAAACATACTGTTGCATTCTGAGCATATTCCAACATACTGTTGGAATATGCTCAGAATGCGGTTTGTCTTTGTCTTGCTGAAATAAGCAAGGCTTTTCTGACAAAGACTTCTTAAAGACTTACAGTAGTTATGTTCTCCAGGTGTATCACATGTTCCATTCTCACTGTGTCTGCTTTGATTTAGATCAGATAAGAAGAAAATCTTTATTTCTTTATTTAAAGCATAGCTCTGAATTGAGGTTATTAACTCTCTGAGCACTTCCTATTTGCCTAGGGTCTACATTTGCTAAGGTGATGGACCCTGTCCTCTACTTTAGCTTTACTGGTCAAAAGGGGCACTTCAAGGCCTGCAGGATCTACTGTATTTGCAAAGAAATCTGAGTAGCAAACCAATGTACCTTCAGCTGCTTCCTTGTATTGAGTTGAGGTGATCTCACACTGTTCTCAGTGACTGTATGGACAGGAGTAGTTTCTGCTGCCTGTTGTTGTTGTCCTTTATTTATCCAGGTTAAAAAAATCTCACTGAGAAAAAAAAAATCTCTTTTTCAAGGGAGACCTGGCCGAGAGAGACCTGTGTCACATAAGCCCTCTGTCCCCTCCTCTTTTTTTGTGCGTTGAAACCCTGCCTGAAAAAAGAAAAAAATGAAAGCCATTTACTGTCAGGAACAATAAGTACTTAGTACTTGTCTGGACCTGTTTTTCTCTGTGCATGTACAGTAACAGGTGTGCGTAGGAGACTATAAAAACCTCTGGTCAGAAAACTTGTGCTACCACTGAGAGAAGAGAAAAACTGTGCAGAGATAGGGTACATCTTCTTCTCCGCAGGGACATGGACCCTGCTGATTGCCCTCGTCACAACAATTTAGACTGTTTGCCCTCTTTTTCATTCTCTTCCACCAATTCAATGTTTTTCACAGGTACTCCTGCTGGACACATGGGGCATTTAAGAGATTAGGTGTCCCTGGTCCTTCACCAGTCCCTTTATCGGCACTGTACTGGCTTACAGAAGGGTGGGTAATATTACTCTAAGTATCACCACACATGATCAGCACTGTGGATCCCCCCCTTCCTGTGTAGGTTCTGCTTTTGTCAGGCAGCCATCACCACACACTTGACGTTAGTGTGACTTAAAACACGTGGAAATGGGCCTTTGTTGCCCAGTGCTCACAGCTACAACTACATCATGGATAAGCTTCTCAATAAATACAAACATTGCTACTTATAAAGTTTTTGACATGTGACCAATTCTGGAATACATTTACATATATAAACTTTTCTTAAATGTGTCTACCATATTAAATGTTGGTGAGTGGTGGGCTTTAAATGCATTGTCTGTATAAGTTTTTCTTGTGCCTAGGGACTTTTTATCTTTGATGAAGAGTGTCATAAAAAATATGGGAAAATGTGGGGGTAAGTTGTGTTTGTGTGCATCTGAATCAAAGAGATTGATGTCTGCTTGGATTATGTGTGAAAACATGAAAAATGTTTTTATTGTTCACTCTACTCTCATCATATGCATCATTTTCGATGGTCGTCAGCCCGTGCTGTGTATCACTGATCCTGCCATGATAAAAACTATTCTGGTAAAGGAGTGTTACTCTTACTTCACCAGCCGCAGGGTAAGTAGCACAAATCTGATGTCTTTATTTGAAATTATGTCTTCATCAGCAGCTGCTTTCATTTGTTGTTGTAGAATTTCCATCTGAATGGGCCACTGTATGATGCTGTGACCATTGCAGAGGATGACCATTGGAGGAGGATCCGCAGTGTCCTTTCTCCCTCTTTCACCTCTGGGAGACTGAAAGAGGTATGTAGAAAAAAATGCCAAAAAACTGTTATTCAGCCCAGAACTGTGTTGTAACTTCTGCTGAAACTGGATTCAGTATAGAGCAGATGCTTCCAGTTTGTTTGGTTAATGGGCACAAACCGTTGTCTGAGTTTGAGCCCTCGTGATCTCTCTGTTTGACTGTCTCCGAAAAGTGCTTTTTCCATCTTAAACTGATTTTTCAAGAAAGAGGTAAACATATTTAGTATATCACAAGATATAAATAAATAAATAAAAATAGAGAGAATTTAAAAAAAAATCTTGTAAACGGCGATAGAGCTGACGGAGAGAAGGAAGGTAGATGTATTGTGTGTGCTTGCGAGATGCTAGGTGGAAGAGAAGCAAGTCCAGGAGCGGTAGATTCAAACTTTTCTACCATGGTTGTAGATAGGAAGCGTAATTGAGTGCGGGTAATCTTGCAAAACCAAGTTCAGATATAAAATCACAGCCGCTCTCAGACTACATGTCGACTTTCAGACTCAAATGGATTTCCTCCAGCTAATGATTGACTCTCAAAAAGATAATGACTCCAGTGGTGTAGAGCAGGATAAAAGTGATGAAGGGATACACACACGGAAACACAACTTAAACTTGTTCTTAAGTGTATATCCTTCCCATCTCTACAGGTTCAAGTGAAAATGATATCCTTTCCCAAGTGATGACTTTCCTCTTTGCTGGCTATGAAACGACCAGCAGCTCTCTCACTTTCTTGACCTACAACTTGGCAACAAACCCTCATGTAATGGAAAAGCTGCAGGAGGAGGTGGATGCAACCTTCCCCAACAAGGTAAGTAAACTGTAGTTTTCCTTTTTCCCCACATCTATGACAGACTTCTTTTACGCTGCACTACAGAAGATCAAGACTAATCGTGAGACCAGCAAACAAAAGGTACAGCTATCTTTGAATCTGTGTTTGAATAAATACCAAGTTCAGATATAAAATCACAGCTGCTCTCAGACTGTACATGCCAACTTTCAGGCTCGAGTGGATTTCCTCCAGCTAATGATTGACTCTCAGAATGATAATGACTCCAGTGGTGTAGATCAACATAAAGGTGATGCAGAGATATGCAGCCACACATCTTCACACACACAAACACAAGTTAAAGTTAAACCTGTTCTTAAGTATATATCCTTCCCATTTCTACAGGTTTGAGTGATTATGAGATCCTTTCCCAAGCGATGATTTTCCTCTTTGCTGGCTAAGAAACGACCAGCAGCTCTCTCACTTTCTTGGCCTACAACTTGGCAACAAACCCTTATGTAATGGAAAAGCTGCAAGAGGAGGTGGATGTAACCTTCCCCGACAAGTAAGAAGAAAACAACATTATAAACACCAATGGAGAACGTGAGAAATCTCTTTCTTTCTTAAGATCTAAGTTTACACCAGCCTTTGCCTTGGCTAATATTTCTGTGGTCCACCCTACATTCATGCGTAATATGTATTCAAACATCAAAATCCAGCCATCCATTCCCTTATCTCCTAATCCAGTTTAAGGTTATGGGAGTGGAGGCTGTAACCTATCCCAGCTGACACAGGAAAAGAACCAGAGTTCCCCCAGGGAAAGGTTGCAAGTTACATTAAAATCATTTCACATAAACATGACAAACAAACATGGTCTTCTTATCCAACCAACACTGACGGTCACAGAAGAAGAAAAGCCACTTTTTAACAATACACTGAAAAAATATACAATAATGTTCAAGGTTCATGATCAGTCCAAAAATGTTCATGCAATAAATTGTACTTTTTTCTATATTTTCAGGGCCCTTCTTTCTCTTGTATTGGTTTTTGCCACTGGAGGGTAAAAGAGCTCCACAACAAGATTACAGACTCATAGATTTTTGCCTTGATGCCACTTGTTGCAATTTTGAGGTGTTTGAGAATCGGTTATTCATCTGACCTGGCCCAGAACTGACATTATACATTCTGACAACAATACTGGGATTGGGATACTGTTATAATGTTATTATAAGCTCATGGCATGGTTATTAGACTGTTGCATTTAGTGAGTTGTATTCATACAAAAGCGGTTGTTGTGTAACATCATTTTTATCTCATCCTGGATATGACTGTCTGTTAGCCTCCATGGCTTCTCAGTGGATTTTAGTTCTCATTAGTTTGTGCAATTGCATACTGACAAGACCATTTTACTCATCTCACACATTCTGACAAGCTTTCAACCTACACATCCATTCTGACTTTTAGCAGCTGACTCTTCTTCTTCTTCTTTCGGCTAGTCCCGTCAGGGGTTGCCTGCCTCCATCTCACCCTATCCCTTGCACTCACACCAACTCTTTGCATGTCTCCTTTACTACATACATGCTCTCTCTCTGCCTCATAGCATGCCCTCCTAACATGCATTTCTAACATGCAAGGAAAGTTCAACCCACATTTCCGACATTTCCTCCACATTGGACAGTTGTGGGTTTTAAATGTGGCCTCAACGTTGTGGTTAAACTTTCTAGAAAAAGAATTTTTGTGTTAAAGAACTGTTTTCTACTTTCTTGTGATTGATTAGAATAAAACCAAATAAACAAAACATTCTCCATAGAAAGAATGAGAAGGTCAAATACACACACACACCCTGAGGAGTGACTTGAACTTATCCCTAACTTTGTAACTCTGACATCAGGGACAGAGAGGCAATGATTCCAACAGTCCAATGCATTATGTTTTACATGCAACAAAGAGGACAGAATTCAGATGTGCATGGCCATGAATCACTTAAAAGTGTTGCTTATTTTATTCAAAAGCCAGGCTACAATAAGTAGTCTGCGTACATAGAGAAAATGTTGTGTGGACATCTCTTCACAACTGTGCAGATTAGTGTTCGTTAAAAAAAAGAATTGCAATAATCTGATCTACATTACTTGCTCTGTAAGAAACAGTCCTACCTGACCTCTATTCTAAGTTGAAACATCAACATCAGTCTATGGTTCAGGTTTTACAACTGTACCGCAACTGTTGTTCACCTGGTAGATGATGTTGTGGTTGCGTCAGGAAGAGCATCCGGCGTAAAACCTCTGCCAAATTATCAATGTGGAACAATCTGCTGTGGCGACCCCTTGGGGAGAATACAAGGGAGTAGCTGAAAGCACATACATAGATGATTTCATGGTTTCAACCATGTTTGCTGGGGAGCATTATGTAACACCACATCTGTCAGTCCAAACATCAAAAGCCTTGAACTGAGACAGTACATTAACAATAATAATTGAGTTTGAGACACATTTCTCTCAAGTTGTTTCCAGCTTTGAAATAAAAAGGCAGAGTTTTTAACATTGCTTTTTATTCTACGTCATTTCCCCCCAGCTCCCCCCTCAGCTGGACATCCAGGTTCTGCTACAGCTGAAATGACCTACCAAACTGAAGCTGGTGCCATGCTCTTAACCTTCCTGCTAAAAACAAACAAAATAAGAAGATTAAATGTTCTCATTTTAAGTGTATTTTACAGATAAACACCATGCAATTTTTTACCATAGCTATATAAAGGTGTGCCTTTGCATCCTTTTATCCTCAACTGAGTGACAAATGAACCACTTCAATGAACCCTAAAATTATAATCAAGAACATGTAGATTCTTTTGCTCTGTACTGCCATTCTGATGTCCTACAATCAATTAAAGATGACTTGACAAAAGCAGTATGATGGAAATTTTGAGGCTAATGAGAGCTCCATTTGAATAATATTGTATGGTTAGGTCTTTACCATGGGGACTGATAATTCAGGACTTTGTATGTGAGAAGGATTTTAAACTGATTTCTGGATTTTAACAGGGAGCCACTGAAGATAACTGAAAAATATGAGGGGTGTTTCTTAACTAGTCAGGCATTTTGCCCAAGTAAATGATATCAAGTATGGGCAGAAGTCTTGAATGAATGAATAACTGCTTTATTGTCATAACATGCAAAAACCATACAACACAATTTACCAAGCTACCTTGACAGACCCATTAAAAAACATATAAGACTATTAAAGATGAATATATTACAAAATCAGTTATAAAAACAATTATAAAAGAAAAATTATGCAGTAAGAGGAGGAGGGAGTGGGGCTCAAGGGGTGCAGTGGGCATTTTTCACTAGTAAAACATGATAAATGTTAATCCAATTTTCAAAAAATCAGGTAAATGACAGACTAATTAACAAAAAGATTGTTTCTCTCATATGAAATTCTTGCAGGCTTGATGTATACAACAAATTACTATCATCTGTGCACTCGATACAGATATGAATTCCATTTACTTTCTTCAGGTGTTTCACATGTTCCACTCTTATTTTGTCTCTTCTGATTTCTGATGAGATTACAAACTTCTGACACAACTTAAACTTTTCTACACTATAGCCCTGACCTGTGGTTATTATCCCTCTGAGCACTTCTTAGTTGTAAAGGTCCGCATTTGCTGAGATGACGGAACGGGGCTTCAGCTTTAGTTTGATTGGTCGAAGTGGTGCAACAAAGCCGGCAGGATCCATCTGTAAAGGAATCTGAGGAATAGACAAATTCATGAATTCAAAAACATAAAATGTAGACCCATTGCTTTGGGTCTACTATTTATGTGAAAGTAACCCTGCAGGAGCATGTCAATAGCGAGGTGTGGGGTGCCACCAGCCCCTCCAGAATTATGATATCCTACCCCCAAATACCACCACTGCACACCACTACATTGCTATAGAATACAGTTACTTTTATAATGCCCAACACAACTGGACGAGAAGGAATGTAACTTACTATAGTAACTCAAGGACAGGTTTAATGTATTTTAATTTATTCATATATTTCTATTAGATTAGATTAGATTAGATAGTACTTTATTAATCCCCAATGGGGAAATTCAGGAGATCCGACCGTACATACATCAAACATACTTCACGTAGGGAAGACAGGTCAGAGAAAAACAATGAAAAAAATACACAATACATGGGAAGGGGAGGAGAGAAAAAAGCTCCCCCAGACTGAGCTCCTTGAAGGAGAGCAGTTTGGGAACAGAGAAAAAAACACCTCAGCACAGAAAACGCACATGAATCTTCACACCACACAACATAAAAACACATTACTATCAACCGGGGGGGGGGTATCGGGAAATTAGAGTTTTCCGATGTTGCCAGCTATGTTATACTATTTCCTGCTTCTACTCTATTTTCTCCATATTTTTGAATGCAAATATTGTAGTTTGCAAGCTATGCCATGTATTTTACAGTTTTAGTTACTTTTTATTTTGCAGTTAAATTGCACCGTTATATATCAATAGCAATAAATCAACAGCTGCAACATTAAACTGATATAAACATTAATGAACCAAAAATATGTTCCAACAAGTATGGGATTCTAAAAAAATGCATTTGCAATGAATAACTACATTTACTTTAGGTATTTTAAATATATTTTGCTTTGACAACTTGTGCACTATTAAGCTACTTATATAGGATTACTTAGGGAAAAAAATAAATACTTTTTCCCACTTTGCAAAACAATTACCCAAGAAAAAGTTATGTTTAAATTCTTGTGCAACATGTAATAAATTGGTCATAGGATACAAGGCTGCATATGAGCCTGAAAATTGTGCCCAGTATTTTCTATGCCAGTTTCTACACAGATTTTTATTTCTGATTAAATATGCTAACCCACTTCATTCTTGGTCCCCCCCTGTGCCACCTCATTTATAAAATCCTAAAAATGTCCCTGAAATCATATTAACCAAAGTATGTAGTTAATTCACAATCACCTCTGTTTCCTCGCAGATCAAGAAGCTGTAGTTCTGCAAAACTTCCACCAGGGCCAGTTTAACCATCATCAGAGCAAATCGCATCCCCATGCAATTCCGTGGCCCCGCCCCAAACGGAAGGTAAGCGTATGGTTTGATGTTCTGCTTGTTCTCCTTACTAAATCTACAAAGCAAACACACAGCCACAAATAAAACGAAGTTAATTTTTAAATACAAATAAAATAATAAAAAATCTATTTGATAAAAATCCGTAATATAAAATTTTAATTTTATATTTGTTTGTTTGTTGAAGACTTATCACAACTTCAGTAAAATTTCAGAGTGGGAACATAAAATTTTCCAAGCTACCTGTCTGGTTTGAACTCCTCTGGCTCTGGCCACAGCTCGGGGTCATGGTGCAGAGCGTAGATTGGAATCATAACAATCATATCCTTGGGGATTGTGATTTCATTGACCTTTACAGTTTCTTTAGCCATACGATCCAGACGTGGAATAGAGGGGTAGAGCCTATTGACAAAAAACAGGAATGCATGTTATTGTGCAGTGAATATTTGTTTCTACTGGAAGATTTTAAACCACTGTTGCCCCTTTCAAAAAAAGGCAAGAAAAAAGTAATCATTGTGTGTTAGTGTGTATCTTATTAGTGCATGATGTCCTAGCTTGCATATCACACCCTGCTATTATGTGCTGGGCTGTCTTTAGGGCACATTTGCATTGCACAGCCTGCAATCTGGGTCCTGTAAATTGTAGTGGACTTCAGTATCTATGGATCTGGTGCTTAAAACTTATTCTTTTGCTGCAGTGATGAAAGTCTCAAATAATCACTCATTATAAACAACCATGCAGAAGAGCATCTCTGATTGAACAACATGTTGAACCTTGAAGCAAAGACCAGAAGACTAGCCGGGTGTCACTCCTGTCAGCTAAGAACAGGAAATGTACCTATAGCTGCTCTGTTCCCTTGTATTTTCCCCAAGGGGGTGCCACAGCAGATTAATCCGTATCGGTAATTTGGCAGAGGTTTTACGCTGGATGCCCTTCCTGACACAACCCTCCATGGTGAGAGGGGCATGCGTCCCCACCTGGAATCAAACCTTGTAAGGCCAACATGTAAACTACTATATTATGGGAACTCGAACAAAGAACAGGAAACTGAGCCTAAAATTCATATGGGCTCAGTAAAATTGGACATCAGAATTTGGTCTGATGAGTCTTGATTTCTGCTGTGACATTTGGATGGTAGAATCAGAGCTTGGCGTAAACAACATGAAAGCATGGCTCCGTTCTGCCTTTTAACAAGCGTTTAGTCTGCTGGTGGTGGTGTAATGGTGTGCGGGACATTTTGTTGTCACATTTTGAGCCCCTTAGTATCAACTGAACATCATTTAAATTCAATTCAATTCAATTTTATTTATATAGCGCCAATTCACAACAAAAGTCGCCTCGAGGCGCTTCACACTGTAGGGTAAAGATAAAACAGTGTTAAAAGGAAAACACCAACAATCCGATGATCCCCTATGAGCAAGCGCTTGGCAACGGTGGGAAGGAAAAACTCCCTTTTAACAGGAAGAAACCTCCAGCA
>VUQH01089183.1:2214-13902 GCA_015106775.1 Etroplus canarensis | reverse complement strand
GAAGAGGAAAGGGAAGGTTTACAAGATGGTAGTGAGACCTGCTATGATGTATGGTTTGGAGACGGTGGCACTGACAAAAAGAAAGGGGGTGGAGCTGGAGATGGCAGAACTGAAGATGTTGAGATTTTCCCTGGGAGTGACTAGGATGGACAGGATTAGGAATGAGTACATCAGAGGGACAGCTCATGTTGAGAAGTTTGGAGACAAAGTCAGAGAGGCAAGGCTGAGATGGTTTAGACATGCTCAGAGGAGGGATAGTGGACATATTGGACAAAGGGTGTTGAAGATGGAGCTGCCAGGCAGGAGGAGAAGAGGAAGACCACAGAGAAGGTTGACGGAAGTAGTGAAGGAGGACAGAGGGTTGATGTGAGGGAAGAGGATGCAAGGGATAGGATGAGACGGAGGCAGATAATCCACTGTGGCGACCCCTAACAGGAGTAGCCGAAAGAAGAAGAAAAATGTTTTAATCTAGTTTAGAGCTGGTCAAGAACTAGGGCCATTATCCTGGATCCGACTGTTTGCGAACCTCCTTGACTTCTCAGTGGATTTCAGTTCTCGTTAGTTTGTGCAATACAGCCAACCGATGGCAGGAAGCAAAAATCACATTGTTTCTGTACCACACACATTACAACAACCTGTAACTTGTGAGGGGTCATGAGCCAGATGAGCTACTATGATATTTGTGTTCGTGTTCTTTTTTGTGTTCATCTCCTTTGTGTTCTTCTCCTTGTCCTTGTGCTTGTTCATGTGTTCTCTTCCAGATTTGTTTTAACAAAACAGGAAATGGCACACAACGGCCAGCATCTGTTTTGTTGTTGATACAACAGTGATTCTGTAAAGCCCGCACGCATTACACCAAGCTGCTGTTTTCAGATTTACATAATCTGCAGGGAAGAACAACACTGTTTTAGTGTAGACAAAGGACCAAATAGAGTTTTTCAGCTCCATGTGGGCAGGATCCTAAGCTGCTTCCTCTGATACTCCCTTCAGCAGTTCTTTGGCTCATTAGCTCTCAACTGAACAATCACGACTTTCACTTCAGATCAGACACAGAACCTTCTTTTTCTGTCAGTGTAAGCACACATACATATATATCTCCTCCAAAACATACCCACTTAACTCACCTTGACAGTCGCCCCCTCCCATCCCCGCTGCTGTTGCTATTGTCCTGATACTCACAAGCCAATTTCAGCAAACCCAGTTAACAGCCTGCAGAACTTAGCCGAGCTGATAGACTGACAGTTCTCCGACAAAAGCCACACAGGAGAAATTCCCCCACCGCTAATATCCGCTGTCTGCCCAGACGCATCTAAAATGCAGCTAATGCGTCGCCCCTTCTGCTGCTGTGCCTCCCCCGTCCACCGCCACCTCCCCACCTCACTACAACTGACAGAGAGAGAGAGAAAAAGGGAGAGTGATATGAATACTCTGAGAATAACAATGCTAAAAAAGGAAAAAAAAAAAAAGAAGCTCTCTAATGGCGCCGGCAAATAGCGAAACATATTCAGCCTGACAAAAGGGGCTTCTGTGTGATGGGATGTTCAATCTTCCCAGGTGTCAGTGCCTTCACACAGGAGGGGAAATGGGTGCCAGACAGAGAGACATCCAAACCCCCAGAAGTGCATCCTAAGTAGGCGTCATGTTGCAGAGAGTCGAGTGATAGTGATAGCAGTATGATGATGATGATGATGATGATGGTGATGGTGATGATGATGATGATGGTGATGATGATGATGATAGTGCAGCTATTTGGTCTTGATGGGACGCCGTTTTTGCCGCCACACAAACAGTTTGTGTCACCGCTTTCACTGTTTGGCGGCATCGCTGAGAGCAAAGCTGGGAAAACAAAAGGGGAGCTTTATTATGGTGGGGCGGTGGTGGAGGAAGAAAGAAACGGGGCTTATTTTTGCAGTTTAACGTCACTTTTATTGACTGAGCGGTGTGACTGTGTGCGGTTTGTTCAGTAGGTTCTGCTGACAGCTGCTGAGTGATGACCTGAAGGGTCAAAATGCCCCAGAGCTAATGATGCTCTCAGGAAAAAAATGCCCACAGAAAGATTTGTATCTGTTTTGAGAGGCTTAATTAACACTGACTTTGCAACAGGAGATGCAGAAGTGTAGAGAAGTATAGGAGCCTGTTTGTATAAGTAAAAAGATTATTTTTCTGTCTGACATTAATTGCATCAGGGACCTTGAGACACAGAATAACCCGGAAGACATACAACGGGACACAAAGGGGCATATAATGCAGAAAAACAAAGCGTCCGCAAAGATTTGAAATGCCCACAATAGCACCGCATCCCTGAATTTGGTCCTCATCAGATTTGTTCTTGTACAAGACTTGGAATATTTGTGAGTTTGCTGGTCTGGAGCATTCAAGTGTGTGTTAACAAATGCCACAATCTTGCCAGGAGTGGACATCCCAGCAAGTTGACCTCAAGTTCTGAACGTGCAGTGCTCAGAGAAATTGCTGAGCTGAGCTACATCTCAGAGTCTACAGGGCTCAGGTAGCATGTTAAATGTTAAAGGTCATGCCAGTGACAGTGACAGAAAGCCTCTTCTCTCTAAAGAGAACATGGAAGCTTAGGGTTGCAAAATGCCATCGAACAAAACGCAAACATAAATGAAACAGAACAAATCACGAGTGAGGGGAGGATGGTGCAGGAGATCGACAGACAGATCGGGGCAGCGTCTGCAGTGATGTGGACGTTGTACCGGTCTGTCGTGGTGAAGAGGGAGCTGAGCTTCCTTCCCTTGCCTATGGTCATGAACTTTGGGTAATGACTGAAAGAATGAGATCGCGAATACAAGCGGCCGAAATGAGCTTTCTACATAGGGTTGCTGGACTCACGCTTAAAGACAGGTTCAGGAACTCGGTCATCCAGGAGAGGCTCAGAAAGGCACATTGAAAGCAGCCAGTTGAGGTGGCTCGGGCATCTGATCAGGATGCCTCCTGGACACCTCCCACTTGAGGTGTTTTGGGCACGTCCCTCCAGGAGGAGACCGCCTGGGGCAGACCCAGGACTTCCTGGAGGGATTATGTCTCCCAGCTGGCCTGGGAACGCCTTGGGGAGAGGAAAGTCTGGGCTTCTTGAACTGCTGACTCTGCAACCCAGACCCCATCCGTAAATGAGTGGATGGATACATAAGGCAAAAAATGAGTCTGAAGAATTCTAAAGAATTTGAAATTCCATATTTGCTATGACACTTTTATTCTTTAGCACAGCCACACTCACTCAGGCAAGCTCTCTTGTCATTTCTTCAGGTGGTCTCCAGGAATAATACTCCAAGCTTCTTAAAGGACAGCCCAAAGCTCTTCTTTAGATGTCAGCTGTCTTTTCTTACATTCTCTGCCAGGATGATCCCACTCTGCTTCAATAATTCTGAGGTCACTCCATCAGACCTGTTGCCAAAGATTTTAAGTCTATTTCTTTTGCAAGCTGAAATACCTCAGCCTTTGCTCCATGTTTCCCTTCCTTAAAAATGTCTTTTTGACAGCCACTCTTCCACTGAGACCATTTCTGATGAGGCTTCAGCAAACAGTGAATGGATCAACTGAAAGCCCAGATGCATCTCTCAGGTCCTGAGTCAGGTCTTTGCTGGATTTTTTTTCCCCCTATTTCTTAAGGACTTGACTTTCAGATACTCTTCATCTGCTGTAGATAGTTTTGCAGGCCTGCCACTGCTTCTTTTGCCTTCCAATTCTCCAGTTTCTTCAAGTATTTAAGGAAACGCTGGTGAGATATGTCAAGTTTTCAACTAAAAGCGCTTTGGAAATCACCTTATTGATGTTTCTGCCTGTAAAACTATATGATTGTTGCCTTTGGTCTGTGTTTGTCTTTGCTCTCCTTTCTCTCTTCTCTTTAACCTTCACCCCCAACCGGTCGAGGCCAATGGCTGCCTCTCCCTGAGCTTGCGTCTGCTGGAGGTCTCTTCCTGTTAAAAGGGAGTTCTTCCTTCCCACAGTCACCAAGTGCTTGCTCATAGGGGATTTCTCTCTAATATTGTAGGGTCTTTACCTTACAGTTTAAAGCACCTTGACATCGCTTTTGTTATGAATTAGCGCTATATAAATAAAACTGAATTGATTTGAATTGAATTGGCCTTTTTTCATACATTCAACTAAAGAAATGGAAACAAATAATTGTTTTTGTGACAGGCTGCTAGTAACAAAGTACCTAAAGATACAAATTAAAATTGGTTCTTTACTAAGTTGTCTGTTAAGCGTAGACATAGCACTGGTTCATCCCTTGTGTTGGGAGCCTTTTTTATGCTAGAATCTGGGGGCGATGCTAGAATCTTGAAACAGCAGAAATCGATGCATTTTCACCGGATAATAACTTTTTAAAGCTATTTCAGAGTAAAATTAATATAAAATGTCAGACAATGCGCTATCTAAAGGTTGCAGTCAGGTGTGTTAGATGGTCTTTCACAAAATAGTTTGGAAATAAACAATCCGTGCAACTTGAGCTTGCCTTCAGCTTTGCTGCTATGTTTTAGTTTAAGCAGCAGCAGTAAAACCTTGAGGGGAAAAAGTCTTGGTGTTGATGAAGCCGTCATATGTGAGATTGTAAATATGCAGGTCAAGTTTGAAACTTTACCAACTCTGTTCTTTTAGCTTTTGCTTCTGTTGTACAATAATGGCCATTTTTACTCTGTGGTAAACTGCTTCACCTCTGTCTTGCCTTTTGAATGCTCACCTCTTCTTCACTTTTATTGCTTTTTGATGTCTTTTGATGTCTGAACCACCTCTGCTCTCGTCTCCTGTTCTCTCTCCTGAATGGTTATAAAAAGAATGCAGTCAGCACGTGCCAATCAAACTCAGTCCAAACCCCTCATGTTTGATGTGGTGACCAGGTTATTGACAGATGTCATTGCTCAATTTATTTAATATATTTTATGCAACCAGTTGTTAATCTCCGCAGCCACACCACTTGCTCTTTTGCAAACTTATTTAACCATTTAATTTTGAATTCGGTATTTTAATAATCAGTCTCCTTCTAAACTGCTTTTGTCATTGCACAATATTTGTCAACAGTTGCTTTGTTTCACACAGTGTCTTCAAATATCATCTTCCTCATAGCAAACTCTGAATACATGGAAACACAGTCCATATCTTTTAATAGCACAACAAAGTGGAAATGAGGGAAATTACACAAAGGATGGGTTCATTTTTTCTTCTAAAACATAATTAGTGAAAAGCAGACACATTTTTTCACAATAGAATGCTTTGTTTTGAAAAAATGTTATTATTACAACAGCAATAAGATAAGCTGTACCTTCAGCTGCTGCCTTGTATTGTCCCCAAGGTGTCGCCACAGCGGATTAATCTGTAATTTGGCAGAAGTTTTATGCCGGATGCCCTTCCTGATGCAACCCTCCATGGTGAGAGGGGCTTGTGTTGATATACGTTTATTAATCCCTTACACACTGAAGGCTGCCCATCCCAGGCCCTAAGAAACGCAAATATGGGGGTTCAGGGCCTTGCTCAAGGGCACCTCGGCAGTGCTCTGAAGGGTGTAGGCTGTCACCTGCCTGGTCTCCAGTCTTCTCCATAAACATGGGTCCGGCCCTGTGTCAGCTGGTCACAAGGTCCATCAGGTCCAGGCAGGTTATGACCCAGCAGCCCTCAGCAACCCTCTGGTTTCCAGCTGGGTCTCCTGACAGATGAGCCACTGCTGCCCCCCAGTACACATTTATGGTATATTATATGACTAAGCTTCAGCATTGACTTATTGCCTATATTTTTAATTTTGCCCGGGCATTATAACCTGAAATAATAATAACGTAATAGATCGTTTTTTGGGACAGACACAGAGCTCCTCCTGCAACCTGTTGCTCCCCCTCACCTGTACCTGTGCACACAGTTTGAGAGGAGCGGTTCTGTCCTGCTGTTCAACAGCAGCATGGTCATAATGTTACAGGATGGCAAATTTGTGGGTGTTTCTCACTAATCTTCGATGGTTTAAATAACTTCATTATGAGTAAGTTATTTGCCTCTCAGTTCTATGAGAAAATGGACATAGGAGTGTGTGACAGTAGTCCACTGTGTGGATCTCTGGCTCAGTGTGGCAGAGATGGCAGCCCTAACTTGTGACAATGAACCTTTTAGAAGCACCGGGAGCTCTTTAATTCACCAGCCTGAGTTTGTATCTGAAGCAGCGGTTGTCTCATGTCGTGCTGCATCGTCCACCTCCTGCTTTCCTTGTTTTTCTTTTTTAAACACTTCTTATGTGCATTGTGGACGTGCTTTAGCTACCTAACCACACCAGCTAAAACTGGCCGTTTGTTGGACCAGACCAATCACCACTCTCAGGTGATGATGCTGGTTGAACCTGCTGGAGGGATGCTCTGCTGTGATAGGCTGTGAGGATTGGAGCAGGCTGGTCAGACTTTGTGACTTTGCCCGTCACAGACCATGAGAAACAGATTGCCTGAATATGCCTGCCCTTTAATAAACTATTCTTTGATGAGATCCAGGCCTGTTTAGAAGTCATCTTGGGCATGAGCATCAAGCCCTTGAGGAAAATACAAAGGAGCAGCTGAAGGAGGGTTTGGGTTGGGGTTTATTTCATTTCATAATATATTCTAGAAACAACCTTTTCACAGATTTACAGTAACAAGTTATATACCTGACAGAACAGAACACAAACAAAGATGTCTGAAAAGCAAAGCATACCTGGTATTCCATGAATGCCCTTTGCATTTGTTTGTCCAGCAGCATTGTCACTAAATGTCCCATGCTAGTAGCCATAGTCTCAGCAGGAAGTTCACTGTATCACTGTAGCAACACACATTAATACAATACGTTGGCTTCCTTTTCATGTATATCAGCTTAAAAATTAAAGTTGCATAAGAACTAGAAACACTGGACGTAAACACAGCAAGGAACGTGTGTTTGAGCCAGAAGAAAAGTAAATTTAAAAAGAGGAAATAAAGCTCATGCAAGATGTTCAGCAATTACTGCTATGGTATCTATCCTCTCTTCTTCTACATGTATGTTAGTCCCGCCCACCAAAGATGTGAATGGAGGAGGTGAGGTAGACACACAAGGAGAGAGGAGGCCTTCTTCTTTTCTTCTTCTTCTTCTTCTTCTTCTTCTTCTTCTTCTTCTTCTTCTTCTTTCAGCTGCTCCCATTAGCCCACAGTGGATCATCTGCCTCCATCTCACCCTATCCCTGCATCCTCTTCTGTCACTCAAACCATCATCATCTCTCTGTCTCTCTCTCTCTCCGGCTCTATCTGTCCTCCTCTACCCGTGAGTTTCAGGAGTGTGTGTGATTAACTCTGCCTAGTTTCAGGAGTGGGTGTGTGTTCCTGGAAGAGTCTGGCTGGTGAACCTATGGCATGTTACCATTCAGTGCTTGTATTTAAGCTGGAGCTTCTCCTCTGCTTGGTGCCAGAGTGTTAGCTACAACTCAGTGTAGTACGCCAGGCTGCGACTTCTTGCTTTCTGCTTTTGGTGCGTCGGACATACCTTGCTCTCTTTGTTCTCCGGTTACCCTCCTGAATCTCCTCTGGACTCCTGGACTATTGACAAGAATCTCTGGACCTGTGGAAACCCTGCCTGGCTCTCTGGATGTAGCAGGGACTCAAGTGTGGCGAAGCCTGAAGAACGATTTAATGTTTGCCAACCTTGGATAAGGACTGCACATTCCTGATCATTGTACCTTGAAAATCTACATTAAAACACCTGCCTAGCTTTTAGATACTGTGTCCTGCCTTCTCGGTCCTTTCATGTACCGTGACAACATGCTGCAGGGTGACAAGATATATCTTGTTAATCACACACAAGGGTAGAAAGTTTGATGATCCTAAATAACTGAAAAAACAAAAAGGAGGAGTTCCTGAAAGTGACCTCCTCTCACCATGGTTTGTATACGTCAGCTGTGTGTCGTGCCTCTTTCAGAGGCCCTCCACAAAGTATTCACCAATGCATCCTGTGCATCAGGTATGATAAACTAAAGTTTTAGGCTCCATTTGTTGTTTGAAATTATCTTCCTGTATTGCCCTCGACCTTTTGTCTCCTCCCCTTCAAACTGTCATCTCACTTTTTAGATTCCTGCAATCCCTCTGGAAGGAAAGACCCTTACCTGTCTTACCCACCTGACTGTCCATTTTCTCTGCTTCCCCTCTCCCCTCCCAGCCTGCAGAGACACCCTTACCATCCCCACCTCTGATTGCACATTCTTGTTCCCACGGAAGAAACCTTGTAAACTTGTGTCTGCCTCCACATGTTCTTTTTCTGATTTTCCTGTTTTGATACCTGTTGGAATGCAGAACGTTGATCTTTATAAAAAGGTGTCTCATTTGTTAATGAAATATTTTTACAATACCCAAATTCTTTATGGATGCATCAACAGAGAGAAACAGGAAATACAAAAGCAGGTGTCGTGTTCCTTTGCCAGGAGAACATTACCATCCTGGCTGCACTGCCCCAACCGTAAAGTTTGGTGAAGGGGGATAATGTTATCAAGTTGTTTTCTGGGGTTGACCTGTGCTACTAAATTCCAGTGAGAAAAAATCTTAATGATTTAACTTACTAAGACATTTTGTACAAATGTGCACTTCCAACATTCTGGGAGCAGTTTAGGGAAGGCCCTTTGTAGTTCTACCATGCCTGTGCCCCAGTGCACAATGGCCCATGAATCAATGAGTTTGGTGCGTAAGAGCATTACTTGCCCACTCAGAGCCCTGACCTCAACCCCATCCAACATCTTTGGGATGAACTAGAACAGAGTCTGCATGTCAGGCAGTGAATAGGTAAAATTCCCACAGACACATTCCAAAATTTTGTAGAAAACCTTCAAAGAAGACTGGAAACTGTTATAGCTGCAAATGGGGGATCAACCCAAGAGGCTTTAGAATGTAATGTAATAAAAGCTCCTGTAGATGTAATGTGTAGCTGACCCAATACTTTTGTCCACATGTTGTCTGTAAATATTTGTCTGTCAAACTAAAAAGCTTTCTCTGAATCCATAATGTTGTCCACAGTGGACAGCAATGGCTCAGTGTGTCGGAGGAGGGGTTTAGTAGCCAGAGAGCTGTGGAGGGAGCTGGTTCGATACCCGCCTACGGCCACCCAAGACCCGCCAGTCCAAGACCCTGCCCTGGACCCACATGCGTGGAGATGGACCAGAGGCCATAAGGACATCGCCCTCTGAGCATTGCTGAGGTGCCCTTGAACAAGACACCAAACCCCCACGTTGCTCCCTGGCGCCTGAAGTAGCAGCCTTGTATGCCAGCCTCCCTCACTGCATGTGTGGAAGTGTCAGTAATTGTAATTTCCCCCCTGGGGATTTATAAAGTACAGTAAAACAAAATTTTACAGAGATGTAAAATGGGCTGTTTCAGACACATTGTAACAGCATTACATTACACTACTGCATCACAGCAAATTACCAACCAAGACACTTGTTGAATTTATTTTGGAAGCCTAATGCTAGATATTATTTTTACTTCCAGAAAAAAAAAAACTTCCAACACTGAAGTCCTGAGAACCAAGGTGAGTTACTAATAAAGCAGCAGTACTTTGAAAGTGCACAGCAGCCATTAATTGAAGTTCCCTGTACGTCCTGCATCTGTGCTGCATTAGCATTAGCACAGCATAACAGTAGCCATGGTAACCAGCTGCCATCCGGCATCCTGCATCTTTACCTTCAGATCTACCTGAACAAAACACATCAGCAAACACACGCGCACACACAGCTCGCAATGCATCCAACAGCTGGTTTCCTCTCCACCGAGTCCTAACAATGAATGTGTGTGTGTGTGTGTGTGTGTGTGTATGTGTGTCTGTGTCTGTGTGTGTGTGTGTGTGTCTGTGTGTGTCAGAGCCAGCAGTCTTTTCTTTGTTTAGTTGAAGTGACAGAAACAGCTTCCTTCTGTCTGCTGGTGTAGGACATCAAACACACACACACACACACACACACACACAAATACACAAAAAGAACCCACACACTAATAACCAGGTAGTGAGAGCAGAGAAACAGTGTGTGTTTATGTGTATTGTAGGAGTGGTATGTGTGTGTGTGTGAGAGAGAGGGAGAGACAGTTTATTTTCAAGACTGAGTTCCTATATGTGTGTGTGTGTTTGTGTGTGTGTGTGCATGTCACAGTGTGTAATCATGCACTGCAAGTGTGTGCACAAAGTAAATATGCATTAATTTAGGCCATTAGAAGGCCCGTGTGCACCTCTGTTCTTGTATATGTGTACTGTATGTTAGTGTGTGCTTATACTGTGTGTATCTCACAGAATGTATTTGTATGTGTGCGTGCGTGCGTATTTGTGTGTGAGAGAGAGAGAGATCCCCGCATTCGTTGGCTGTCGTCGGCCTGGAGATGGTTACCGTGGAAACCCAGGACCGCGAAGATGGAGGGGAGACAGACGTGAGTTGATTGGCATCTCTCTCTCTCTCTCTTCCTCTCCCTGTCTTTCTCCCTCCATCACTTGTTCCACCCCCTGTCCCCCTCCCTCCTCTTCTCTCTCTCTCTCCTGCTGTTTAATAATCTCCATTTACCGCTGAGACGGATTGATCTGCCAGATAAAAACAGAGAAGCTCGCTCTCCCTCTCCTCCCCTGTTGCTCTGTACCTGTCTCACATCTATCTATCTATCTATCTATCTATCTATCTATCTATCTATCTATCTATCTATCTATCTATCTATCTATCTATCTATCTATCTATCTAATCATTTGTGTCTGTCAGTAGTCCTTGTTTGTGCTGTTATTCCCTTTGTTCCACTGTTTCTTGGTGTTTTAAGCCTGCTTTGGTTCAGTGTTCTTGGTTATTTTAGGCCTAGTTTGGTACACTCTTCTTTGGTGCATTTCTCCTGGTTTGGCCCTTGTGTTTCGGTCCTGCTTAGATGCAGTATTTTCTCCTCCTCCACTGAGGAGGTAATGTTGTCACCAGTTTGCTTGTCTCTCAAAAAGTCATGAACGGATATTATTGAAATCTTTTTATGGTGCAAGGGGCAAACTGTTACATTTTGGAGGTGATCTAAATCCGGATCACGATCCGGATCCAGGAAATTTTGTAATTACTTATAGAGCTCGGCCTTGGCGGAGGTTTGCACTCTCCAAGTGCTTCAAGTTCTCTGGTGCTTTAGCCCTCTGCTGGTTCAATTTAATGCTCAGTTTCAATGTATTTATTTATATAGTGCCAAATCACAGCACACAGGTCGTCTCAAGGCACTCTACATGAAAAGTCCATCTAAACCACACTCCACAAAAGAGCGCTCCATGAGCACTATGGCGACAGAGGCGAGGAAAAACTTCCCTTTAATGGGCAGAAACCTTGGACAGAGACAGTCATCTGTCTCAACCGACTGGGTTATAAAGGGGTGAGGGAAAGGTAGAAAGAGAGGTTAGGAGAGAAAGAAAGAGTTAGGAGAGAGAACCTATACAATATTAATGACAACATCAAAATTGGTGAGATAGTGAGTATGTAACAGATGGAGATAATTGCTACAGAAGTGATATGAATACTATATCCTATAAGAATTTACACATGTACTATGCATGGCACTATAGCAGCAAAACTCAGGGATGACCCACGGTAAGCCTGTGTCAGCACCAACTATAGGCCTTATCAAAAAGGAAGGTCTTTAACCTACTGTTAAACGTAGAGAGGGTGTCTGCCTCTCGGACTGACACTGGAAGATGGTTCCACAAGAGAGGAGCTTGATA
>VUQH01089180.1:0-13444 GCA_015106775.1 Etroplus canarensis | reverse complement strand
CACACACACACAATCTGCACTACCTCAATCGCTGCTACTGCACATCACCGCCTTTTCTCAGTGCTAGTGTCTTGTTGTGTTATCTTTTCATTGTGTCTTTCATGTCTTCTGTTTTGCACTATTTTGATATTTTGCAATATGTTCATCTGGTTCATCTGGTTTAGATGAAAAGGGTTCTGTTCTTGCATTGTCTGCAACTACACCATGTTGCACACGTTGCACTTTATTATTTATCTATTTTATTTATTTTTTTTCTTTCAAAGTTTTATTTTTAAATTTTAAACTGCTTAAAAAAAAAAACCCTTCCTGTCATATGTCTGTATGTTTATATGTTGCACCAGGTCCTGGAGAAACGCTGTTTCATTTCACTATGTTCTGCGTCAGCTGTATGTGGTTGAAATGACAAATAAATAGCTCTTGAATCTTGAATCTTGAATCTAGGGTTGAGGTCAAGGATCTGAGTGGGTCAGCCAAGTTCTTTTACACCAAACTCAAGCAATTTTTCCCTTGGTATAAATAAAGGATTCTGAAACTCATCCATCCATGCCTTTATAGACCTTGCTTTGTGCACTGGGGCACAGTCAATCTGGAACAGAAATAGGCCTTCCCCAAAGTGTTCCTACAAAGCTGGAAGCACAAACTTGTCAAGCATGTTTCAGAAAGTTGAAGCATTAAGAATTTTCTTCCTTGGAACTAAGGAGCCCTGGCCACCAGCAGACTCCAGACAACTCCATAGCATTATCCCTCCACCACCAAACTTTACAGGTGACACAAAGCATTCTGGAAGGTAACGTTCTCCTGGCATTCACCAAAAACAGACTATTCATTCTATCCAACACTTGGCATTGTGCTTGGTGAAGTAAGGCTTTTATGCAGCTGCTCAGCCATAGGAAACCATGCCACAAAACTTTTTTTTTTTTTTTTTTTGCTGATGGTCGGAAATCATAGAGTCAGCAAAAAAATTGTTGACTTTTATATATTATGCACCTCAGCACTCGATAACTCTGCTGTGTACGTCACGTGGTCTGCCACTTTGTGGCTGAGTTGTCGCAGTTCCTAAATGCTTCCACTTTGCAATAATGGCACTTACAGTTGATCATTTCATATCTAGAAGAGAAACTATTTCATGAACTGACTTGATGCCAAGGTGGCATTATTTCACAGTAACACGCTGGGATTCAGTGACCTCCTTATTTCACAAATGTTTGCAAAGGCAGACTGCATGGCAATGCGACTGAATCAAACATCTGAATTCAATGATTGAGAGGTGTACTTTTTGACCATATAGTGTACCTCTAATGTGCAAACAAAGTGAGTGCAAACTCATTCAGCCTTTTTGCCTGTAAAACCTGATATAATTTTCAGAAACTGCATCCTCCTAGACTGTCGTAACCATATGAAAAAGTTTAGTAGGCTGCTGGATTCTTGCATCACTAAGCAAAACTGTTAATGTCCTGTTGCTAAACCAATTTAAATACATTTACTTTGATATTCAAATGAAAAATGAGACCAGTGGTTGTTCTTTTGTAGTTTTCTAACAGTTTTAATCAAATACTTAGTTTTATTTTTGGTGAGTAGGCAAATGCAAGAATAAAAAGTAAACAAAAACCCTAACAAAACAGGTGAATTGATAGACACTGAATATGGGTGAAACATTACCTGCCATAAGTGTTCTATTAGAGGTTAGGGTCTTTTCTGATTGCTTACACCCATGGAGGTCTTTGATCTAACTATGGTTAAAAGCATCAACATATTTAAAAGAAACGTGAAAACAGACTGTCATTCACGATGGTTTCATTATTGCTTTAGTTTAACACCATATTAGGCACAATAAAAGCCTCTACAGCTTCTCTTCAAAGGTAAAACACTCCTAACCTGCCTGGATGCAATTTCAGTGAAATAGTTTCCGAATCATAAACTTAAGTCTGGTTGAAAAAATTTACAGCCTTAGGTTAGCATTAGGTGCACTCTAAACCATCGGCTAACCGCAAGCCTTTCAACTGGTTTGGAGGTAGATTTGTCTCTTACTGCAAATCAGGGAACAGTTTGTGATACTGCAAATAGCTGCAGGGAGAAGTATTTTCTGTGGGAGCCTAATTGAAAGAACAATTGCTAGTAGGATGTACAGATATTATCTTTATTTGCTGTGACTTTAAAAAGAAGTCTTTGATTATTTCTTCTTTCTCTCCTTCTTAACCTGCTCCTCTTAAATCTTCTTGCCTTTTTATCAGTCACACCTGTTTCTCATCCCTTTTCTTCTCCTACAGGGAGAAACCGTTTAACTTGTGAGGTAGTTCTACATTGTCTGGAGGTGGTTTCCATGTGCCACAGATTAGCTCATCAAAGATAGGGAGTTCAAGAGGGACCTGGAGCAATATTACTATATTTAGATAACTTTGCAAAGGTTAGCAGTCTTAATTTTATACAGATTACTACAGTGATATTCGCTGGTCTCCAGGACTGTACTAAGCAAAAGTTAATATGGTACCCTGTGGCTGTTTAACTTATGCATAGTCACAATATTCATATTCCTAGTTTAATGTTGGTAAGTTGACTTTTACATGATGCTGCTGCACACAAGCAACCCCACATTGGGTACATATATGGTACTCACAGATGTGAGCACGCACAGATGTAAGGTCATGCCCCTGTGAAACTTATTTGACATGAAATTAGGAAACAGGACCTCACTCTCTGCTGTGTTGTGATAGTTAAAACAGTGGTAGGTGTCTGGATGGACTGACATGGGAACCAAACTCCAGAAAGTCACAGCAGGTGTTTCAGCTCCAGTTGGAGGAGAAAGAAAGAGAATCCTGTCAGGTGTTGACCACAAACGGCCCAGAAATCCCTTAATTTTTATTCCCACTGGAACCCGTTCCTTCTCTCCCACATCGTGAGCTCTCTCCCATGTCTTGCTCCCACTCCCTTTATTTTGAAACTGCCAAAAGTCATTACACAATAGTTGTAAATAGGCACCAGATGTCATGAGAAAAAGTACATAATCAAGCTTTTAAAAGAAAGTTGTATGACTATCTGATAAAGTCCACAGCTATTTCTTTTTAAATTAGTTTGGAGAACCTTTGCTCCTCTTATCTTTATTTTCAAGTGCTGCTTTTACTTGTTCTGTTTTCTCAAACCTTGTATTTGTGTTCCTGGTAAGTGTTCTCGCATTTTTAGAGCTATCTTTCATTTCACTTCACCAGAATAAAAAGCACAAAGCAATATGAGTTGATGAACACCATCACCTCTCTCTCCTTTGTCGCTAAATTGGAAAATACAGTGTATCTCATTGGGCCCGTAGTGCAGAATCCTATCCACATGTTGTTATTGTGGGTTGTTTGCGAGGCGGCACAGAGGCTGGAGGTTATTTTCTCAGTGCAGACGTACTCTCAGCCCTGCGGAGGGGAAAATGCATTGGTGTGGAATAGAGAGCTTTTTAAAAGCTTGTGAATAAAAGCTTTGACATCCTCCCTGCCCTGTATCCCTACAGCCATTCCCTTCTTCTGTTTCCGCCAGCCGCCCTCACGCCACTGTTTCTACTGGAGCATGTTGAGATGCAGCGAACACAATTAAACCCCATGTAATAAAATCACACTGCTCTGGTTAATGGAGATGCTGGTGAATGGGGTCAGACACTGGACTTTGTGTGTCTGTGCATGTGTGTGTGGCAAAGTGGATTGAGACAGTTGTCAGACCTTTCCTTTATGTTTTTAAATGGACCACCAACCTTTCCCAATAAAACAGTCCACAAATTATAGACTGAAGGCCAAAATCTTTAGTTTATTTTAAGTCTATAAAATTCTCCACTTTGATGTGTTATCTCATCAATATAAAGCATTTATTTGACAAAGATATAATGGGCAGTTGAAGTGGCTCTGTGCCGCATATTCTTGATTAAGCTCATAAAAATGGTGGTGTTTAGTCTGTCTGACAGAACAAGTGAAGTGATTATATTTTGACCCCTTGCATGATGCCAAGAATGGCAGCTAGCAAATTAAACACTTATTCCGCCAGTCTTAATGAAGATGGAAATATTTTTTCCAGGGCACAGTGAATAAAAAATGTAATTTTAAGAAAAACAGTGCAAGAACAGCCCGCTAAAAACTCATTACGCTGAACTTAACACATCATTACACTCAGTGCGACCTTAGCGAGCAGCACCTTGGTACAGAATCAGATAGATTAAAACCTCATTGACATTTAATTCTTGGATCACATCATTAGAAGCTGGTGACCCTCAATTAGTGTGGCATGAGTGAACCTGCTGTACCATTATACTCTGTACTGTAGTCCTGCAATGTCGAGCCCCTCACATGCAACACTTGGAATCGGGAATCAAACTCCTTCTTCCACCTCAGAGGAAATTCAAGTAGCTCTTGAGCACACTGATCCAAATTTAAATTAGCCAGATAATTAAAAAGGTACAACCAGGAAAAGGAAAAGCAGAAGACGTGATTAATGGACCAAATGAGGTGGATATGTAGCACAACAGCACTGGGCCAGTGGCTGCTTGGAGACTTAGGGATGTAAGGTCATTCAATATGTTCCACCCACCATGAAAACCTACAACCATTCCTCTGTTACGCCTCTTCACCTTATGTAAGTGGAAACCAACAGCTGGGTGTTCTGTTTTATTTGGAAGCATGTTATTTTATTTTTCATGTTGTTAACACCAAATTTTGACCCTACCACCCAAGTGCTGCAGCAGATACTGAGACTTCTCAGACCAGGCAACATTTTTCCAACATTGTCTTGTCCAATTTTGGTGAATCTGTTTCAATTATAGCCTTAGGTTCCTGTTCTTAGCTGATAGGGGTGGCACCCAGTGTGGTCTTCTACTGTTGTAGCCCGTCTGTCTCAAGATTTGATGTGCTGTGCATTCAGAAATGGTCTTCTGCATACCTTGATTGTAACGTTTGGTTATTTGAGTTACTCTTACCTTCCTGTCGGCTTAAAGCAGTCTGAACTGTGACGTGTAAGCATGCAAAATATGTTATCTATGTTCAAGTGGTTGTTTTTACTAACATAAATTTTATTGCTTATGTGTGTTGGTTGGAGGTGATTTATTGTAGCACACTTTTCACGTACCCTCTTTTCCTTTCCGACCCACTCACTCCTACAGTGCAGAAATCCTAATGGGCCGGCCAATGTTATTGGTGCCTCTGGGGTATTAATCAGTAAACCGTCTGCCATGGAGGTGGGCAAGCCTCCTCACACTGATGCATGTGCGTTTTAATCAAAACTTACTCCACAAATTGCAGTGTGTTAGGCTAAGATTAAATTACCGTTTTGATCTCTTGAATCCAGTTTTGCTCTCAGAGGAGCTGATATGCATGTTTATATGCAAACAAACAGATGTATGAGGTGAATTTTAGAACGTTGTCTGACATCTTTACGAAGCCTTTGAAATTTACTACTGAATGGTCTCACAACAGTGGACCACAAGGGTTGTTCTTTCAAAAGTTTGGCAGCAAAATTCCTGCTGGGAGTAACGCTGCAACTCTCACTTAGTGCAGAAATCCCCCTAACAGCTCCTCTGTTGCAGAATCTGGCTCCAGACCAACATTATTATTGCCATCTTTACATTTAAAGCCTCACATATGGCTTCACCCAGGAATGATTTGTGAATCCAGTGTTTCACACTTAAGGAACTCTGAACACTTAAGGAAAATAATGTAAGGAGATTTTCAGAAATGCTGAACTGGGGAAGTAAAACCAGGACAATGTGATCAAGAGACACCTGAGAAGCTGGACAACTTGTGAAGGACTAAGTAATCATGAGATATGTGATAGGAGCAAGAAATTATATCTGACACCATTTGCATTGCTGTGTTTGACTGGTGTTTGTTGCAGACTCTTGTGCTCCATGTGTTAGTAACATAAGAGTAATTTAAAACTATTTTTGCATTTGTTTAAATAGGAGAGATTTCAGGGGAGTAAGGCAAATTGATAATAACAGAATAAGAAAAAAAAAACGAAGTTGACTTTTGTTTCACAAATATGTGGCATCCAAACTGGCTAAAAAAACTGCAAAATGTATCTGCAATGTCACCCAGCGTGTGTGTGTGTGTGAGTACTATTGAAACTCATCTGTAGTCCATTAAACAGCCTGTCCAAAAGGGATACTTTGGTTTCAGGGAAAACTTATCTGTCAGAGCTTGTTTGCTGTGAACCTACTGTTTCCCTTTGAAGAATTATAATTTTTTTTAAAAAGAATACTGAATACATTTCAGATATCAACAACTTAGACAGTGGCCACACATTTAACAAGCAAATGACGCAGATATAAAGGATCAAAACCAAATTACAGGTAAATTCAATATTGCCAGTAGAGGCTCTTTGTACTCCAGAAATCCAGGAAGGATAACACTTAAGTAGAGGAAAGTGAGAAGAGTAGAGGTGGCTGATGGAGGGTAATATAAGAGGAGGGAACACAAGTAGCTTTAGAAGATGGCATATAGAGGATGCTTCTTTCTTTGTCCAGATGAATCATGGGGTGGACAAAATGCCATCCAGTTTAAACTAATGTGGAGGAAATTTATGGTAACACTTAAAGAATGAGATCAATAGAGCAGTGCTTCCAACAGAGAGGAGAAGGGGGGCCTACTACACTGACAGAGCCAGTAACAGCAAGCAAGAATCAGTTACATTTCAGTGAAAGCAGGGGAACACTCAGAGAAAGAAAACCAAGAAGTCAATATAAATTATCTGTTTCCTTGTAACAGGCTTGATCTCTTAATATCCAGTCACTTCATTTTACTGCAAGTTGTACGTTTTCAGTCTTATTTGTTGGGAAAATTATGGGTTGTTTTTACTTCTAGTTGTGGTTTGAATCAGAATTATTTCTATCCAGATGCATTTATGTACTGCTAATTGGTTTTGACATTTTGACCAGCTTTGGAGCTGTAATGTTGAATATAGTCACTGGCTGTTTATCAAAGGAAGTACATAGTTGTTTTACCACACAAGTTGGATGTCACAGTCACGGTAGAACTCTCAGGAAAACCTCAGAAATTTAACTCGAGTGGTCATATTTAACTTGAGTGGTCACATTTAGGAAACAAAAAGCTCTTTGGTAAAAATTGGATAAAGACACTAACAGACCTTTAATATACCAATGCAAAGTTTTGAAATCTTAAGTTATAGTTCAGTTTTTTCTATTTCTTGGATTAGAAAAAAAGTATATTTCAAGCAGTGTCAGTTTCCTTCAAAATGTGTTTATAGTTTCAGATTGGTGGCATGTGTCTATATACTCACCAGCCACTTTACTAGATACGCCTTGCTAATACTGGGTTGGACTCTCTTTTGTCTTCAGAACTGATTTCATTCTTTATGTTTATTTTTGGTTCATGTAGACATAATAGCATTGAACAGTTGCTGCAGATTTGTTGGCTGCACACTGATGATGTGAATCTCCTGTTCCACCACATCCCATAAGTGTTCTATTGGATTGAGATGTGTTGACTGTGGCATTTATTTGAGTACAGTGAACTTATTGACATGTTTAAGAAACCAGTTTGAGATGATTTGAGCTTTGTGACATTATCCTGCTGGAAGGAGTCATCAGAAGATGGGTACATTGTGGTCATAAAGGAATGGACAAGGTTAAGTAGGCTGTGGAATTTAAAAGATGCTCAGCTGGTACTTAGGAACCCAGAATGTGCCAAGAAAACATCTCCCACGCCATTACACTACCACCAACCTGGACTTTTGATACAAGGCAGGATAGATTCATGATTTCATGCAGTTTACACTTTATTCTGACCCTATCATGCAATGTTGTAGCAGAAACTGAAACTCATCAAACCAGAAATTTTTTCAGTTTGTTGTTGTCCTATTTTGATGAACTTGCAAACTGTAGCTTCACTTTCCTGTTCTTAATTGACAGGAGTAGAACCTGGTGTGGTCTTCTGCTGCTTTAGCCCATCTGTCTTAAAGTTAGACATGTTGTACATTCAGAGGCGCTCTTCTGTATATCTTGGTTGTAACAAGTGATTATTTGACTCATTGTTGTCTTCTTATCACCTCAAAACAGTCTGGCCATTCTTCTCTCACCTCTGGCATCAATGAGGCATTTTTACCACAAGAGATGCCACGCAAAGGCTATTTTCTCTTTTTCAGACCATTCAATGTGAACCCTAGAGATGGTCATGTGGTAAAATCCCCGTAGATCAGGAAGTTTTGAAACACTCAGACCAGCACATCTGGCCCCCAAAAACATGCCATGTTCAAAATCACTTAAATCACCTTTCTCCTCCCATTTTGATGCTCATTTTGTCTGGACCATGTCTACATGAGCTTTGAATTGCTGCCATTGTAATTGTTTAACAGGTACACCTAATGAAATGGCTAGTGAGTGTATGTATGTATTTTTTCCTTTATTACAGCAATGTTAAAGTTTAGTTTGACCTAATGTTCATTAGATATTTTTTAATGGAAACTGCAGGTGACTAATATTTATTATTATGTTGCATGACAAATGTTTCCTGTCCATCGACCCTGCACTTTTGCAAAGTGGGTACTGAAGATCCAGACAATAGGAACTGAATACCTAAGGATACAATGCAAAGACAATGATGAGCAGGTTTTCAATATATTGTGAATAAATGCTGCGATTACATCATAAAGTATTATTTGGGGGTGATTTTTTAGATCTGCTGGATGAAGTGTCAACAATGTGATTAGGAAAAACATTTTTAAATCAAAAGTCAAAAGTTCAAACTATAGATCAACTAAATTGTTGCCAAATGTTGCATATAAAAAGACTACCACTTCTGCAACATGAATAATGAAAAATGCATGTTGTAATGGATTTCATGATGTCAGAAGCATCTATTTTCTGAGAAATGTTTCAGCATTTATCCACTTTATGAGAGCCACAGACATTTCCAGACACCCAACACAGAGCAGAAACCATAGTGTTTTCCCTTTAAAATGCTAAGTTTATATAATTGCCTTATAAAAGTGGCAGACAGGCTAACATGCAGCCAATGGTTACAACTGTGTTAAACCTCAGCTAAGGGCTAAACCTGCTTCATGTCAAATTCATACCTTCACCCCCACATAGGAGACCCTTTCTCCAGAATCCGATTTTTCTTGTGACCCTGAACGGTGTTTAAATGGTGCTACAAGCGGCTTGCTGGCCTGAGGATTCAGTTTTTTAAGAGTTGTGCAATGTGGGCCTTCTGCTTTCATTAAAACAGTCGCAGAGCCTTGCTTCACAGCACATGTTTTATCCAAGGTGTTTCTTATGATAATCACAGTAAAATGCCTTTTCATTTGTGCTCAGCTGCAGCTAGTATTGCCTTTGCTCAGGCAGTGGGTGGCTGCTTTTTGAAGGCACTGTGGCATTTAAACAGTAGGGTAAAAGCTTTGGGCTTGAATGAGCAGCACTGTTTTTTATTTTCCTCTCAGCTTTTTCCCACATTAATATTTCCCTCTGTTCTCCTCTTTTTACTTCACTCACTGAAAAAAAATCCAGAACTTATTGACATGATGGCTCAAATACTGATTGAACACATTGCACTCATTATAATACCGTATCGCCATCCAAAATAAACGTTGCTTTCATTTTTTTTTGCTCTCTTGAGATTTAAGGTTATGAGAGTTAAGATGCCTCTTTGACTCTTTTCAGTCATTTAGCCTTTCTGAATGTGAATATTTCCTGGATTTAGTGTAGGAAAATTAGAGCCTGGGATAAGATCGAAACTTTGCGAACCAAATGTTGAGGCGAAGTAAGAGAGAGGCTGAGAAATCAGACAGCTGTCAGACAGACCCGCCTCTTCATTCCCTCACACAGCCACATCAGTTTTTTCTCCAAAAACACCCTTTCTTTTAACTGAAATAATTCTGAGAAATTTTGTGGGCACAGAGAATTAAAGTTTTCATTATAATAAGACAAACATTTTTAAAAGCAGGGCAGAAAATATACTCATGTGTAAAAGAAAGTTTTCACAGGGCTCTATGCAGTGCTGTGAAAAACTGAGTACATGCCATGATTCAATAGCTTGCAGAGCCACCATCAGCAGCAATAACTTGAAGTAATCATTTTCCACATGACTATCAGTCTCGCACCTTGTTGTGATGGAATTTTGGCCAGCTCTTAACAGCATTGCTTCAGTTCACTGAGACTTGTGGGCTTTTGTTCATGCACAGCTCTTGTAAGATCCTACCACAGCATTTCAGGTGGGCCATTCCAACAACCTGAGTCTTTTTTTTAAGACATTTTACTGTACATTTGCTGCTGCGCTTTGGATCATTGCCCAGTATTATTATCCAGTTTCAGCTTCAGCTTTAGCTGTCAAACAGATGGATTCACATTTGACTCTAGAATATTCTGGTATACTGGGGAGTTCATGGTCAACACGATGACTGCAAAATGCCCACATCCTGTAGCTGCAAAACAAGCCCAAATCATCACCCCTCCACCACCATGCTTGACAACCGGTATGGTGTGTTTGTGCTGATATGCTGTGTTTGGTTTTTGCCAAATGTGGCTCTGTGAATTGCAGCCAAAGATCTCCATTTTGGTCTCGTCTCTCCAAAGGACATTGTTCCAGGAGTCTTGTGGTTTGTTCAGATGCAACTTTGCAAGCCTAAGCTGTGCTGCCATGTTCTTATTAGAGAGAAGATGCTTTCTCCTGGCAACCCTTTCAAACAAGCCATATTTGTTCAGTCTTTTTCTAATTGCACTGTCATTAACTTTAAACATACTTTAAACTTTAAACATAGTGAAATGAAACACATTTCACTACATTCTGCATCAGCTGTATGTGGTTGAAATGACAAATAAATAGCTCTTGAATGAATCTTGAATGAATGAATGACTAACTGAGCCCTGTAGCATCTGAGATGTAGCTCTTGAGTTTTTGGCAATTTCTCTGAGCACTGGATGGTCTGTGTCACGGTGGTGTGCCATGCTGTGGTGTGGACCCAGTATGCAGTACCGCAGAGACAGGACAGTAAACTCAAAACAGGCTTTATTTGCCTTAACACAAAATAACAAGGTCCAAAGATTTTTCCTGGAGGTGTGGAAACCTCCAGGTAGAGATCCAGAATACAACCCGGGAGGAACCAGGGGGAGAACGAGAGGAGTGACGAAGACACATCCACGGAACAATGAGTATGACACGACAAGGGAGAGACGGGAGGACAGAATTTAAATGACAGAGAACAACCAATGAGAGGGCGACAGGTGGAGAGGAAACACAGCTGACACAATTAGGAGGGGAAGTGCAGCGGAGACGAGACAGGTTACCAAAATAAGACAAAGACCTGACGCAGACTGAGACGAAGACCCCTAGGGATGAAGGAAGGCAGGGAACCAGGGAAGGAGAGAGAGTGATGAGCTCCAGACAGGGAGGCAAAAAGGGGAACCATGACAAAAGTAATGCTGTCCAGAGTAAGTAACTATTAGAAAGACTGTTTCTGAGGTTTTTAGGGCTAAATACAATAACCTCAGTTTTGTCTGAATTTAAATATAGAAGATTACAGGCCATCCAGGTCTTTATGTCTTGAAGACATGACTGTAGTTTAACTAATTGATTTGTGTCATCTGGCTTCATGGATAAATATAGCTGGGTATCATCTTCATAGCAATAAAAATGTATGCAGTGTTTTCTAATAATATTGCCAGAGGAAAACATGTATAATGTTATAACTTGTACATTTCTTCTCCACCCACCTCTTTTCACTCCTCATACATTTATTTGTTACTGCTGCATGTCATTGAATGTTGTCTTCTGTCTCCCATAGTCTGTGTCTCTCTCTGCTCTCCTTTCACTCTTCTCTGTCCCCTCACCCCCAACCGGTTGAGGCAGATGGCTGCCCCTCCCTGAGGCTGATTCTGCCAGAGGTCTCTTCCTGTTAACAGGGAGATTTTCCTTCCCACAGTTGCCGAGTGCTTGCTCATAGGGGATCGTCTGATTGCTGGGGTTTTCTCTTTAACACTGTAGTATCTTTACCTTACAGTGTAAATCTCCTTGAGGTGACTTTTGTTGTGAATTGGCGCTATATAAATAAAATTGAAATTGAAACTGAAATTAATGTAAAGAGTATTGCTCCCAGTACAGAACCCTGTTGGACTCCACAACTAACTTTTGTGTGTGAGGAAGACTTCTTGCTTACATATACAAATTGGAATCTATGAGAGTATTCTAGCCTCTGTAGCAAGATGTTGTGGTGTATTGAATGCTGCACCGAGGTCTAGAAGAACAAGCACACTGCCAGAAGCCATAAGAAGATCATTAGTAACCTTCACTAATGCTGTTTCTGTGCTGTCACAGGGTGAAAGGAAGGGCACACCCTGGATAGGTTGCCAGTCCATTGTAGGGTACACAGAGAGACAGACAACCATTCACACCTATAGTAAATCTAGAATCACCAATCAATCTAACCTCATTGCATTATGGGAGGAAACCAGAGTACCTGGAGAAAATCCACACAAGCACGGAATGAACACAGAAATTTCATGTAGTGGGGCTCAGGCTGGCCAGCCAGTCGCATCAAACCTGGATCCTCTTGCTGTAAAATGACAGTAATGACCCCCTTAGCTGACACTCATTTTTTAAAATTTAAAAACACATGCAATTGTTATCATCATCATCATAACTTACTTGTACAGCCTCTGTTCTCTCACAACACTCAACAGTTATCTTATAACTTATATATAATAGCTTTCTATGACTAATTGATCAGTGGAATGGTACAGGTAATGTATTGTACTCACATTTATAAACCAAATTAAATATCCAAATTCATAATATGATTGCCATACCGGATCGGTTAAGGCCTGGGTTAACCTCCTCCAGTGTCAGCAGGGTGCTGGTGAAAACTGTCCTACTGTTGGCTGAAGACAAAGGAGGAGGAGAGCGGAACGAGTGTTAGGAGAGAGAGAACAAGAAGGAGTGTGGAGGTGAGAGTAGGGATTTTAAATGTCGGGGCTGTTGAGTCAAGAAGTTAATTTAAAATCCTTCATAAAATCCTTACACACAAATTTAATCTTAAAGACCATATTTGACCAATAGAGCACTTCTCTGATGGAACGCAGGCCTACTTGTGGTTCCTAAAGTTTTTAAAAGTAGAATGGGAGGCAGAAACGGGGGCCCTTACCCAGCCAAGGGGGCCCACAGCAAGTGTACTCCTAGTGCCGGTCCCAAGCCTGGTCAAATGGGGAGGGTTGCGTCAGGAAGGGGATCCAGCATAAAGTCTTAGCCAAGGATTAAATGGTGGAAGTTGAGGAAGGAAGAATGTTGTGCAGAGTTCAAGGAGGAGTTGAGACAGGCTCTGGGTGGTAGTGACAAGTTACTAGATGACTGGGAAAATACAGCTGAGGTGGTGAGGGAAACAGCCAAGAAGGTATTTGGGGTCTCCTCTGGACAGAGGAAAGAAGACAAGGAGACTTGGTGGTGGAATGAGGAAGTACAGGAAAGTATTGAAAGGAAGA
>VUQH01089179.1:4905-40858 GCA_015106775.1 Etroplus canarensis | reverse complement strand
CAGAACATACAAAAAGATGCAAAAATACAGTAGTGCTCAATACCATCAGTCTAGCATGGTGGAGGCAGTGTGATGTCCTGGGGTGCTTTGGAGGTGGTAAAATAGGTAATATCATCCTACAACAGGATAATGACCCAAAATGCACCTCCAAAACATGTCAGCAATATTTAAAGAATAAGCAGTCAGCCAGAATTCTGACTGTAATGGAGTGGCCAGCACAGTCTTTGGATCTGAACCCTACTGAGCTGTTGTGGGAGCAGCTTCACCGTATGGTACAGAGGAAGACTCCATCAAGCCAATCCATCTTGATGGAGATGTTCCAGGAAGCATGGGGTGAAATCTCATCAGATTACCTTGAAAAAGCTGACAGCTAGAATGCCTAAGGTCTGCCAGGCTGTAACTCCTGCAAAAAACATCTTTGGTAAGAGCTGATCTAGAAGTGCTTTTACACTGTCGCTTAATCCCATTGTAAAGCAAAAAAAGTGAACAAGCTAAAAAAATGTAACCTTTTTTTGTTTAGAAGAGGGTGCAAGCATTTCTCTTTCCCATTTAGCTCCATTCACTCCAGATCATTGAGCTCTATCTCACACCCGTGCCCTGCTGCATGAACAGCAGTCAATTGCTTTACAATGGGATTAAGAGAAAGTGTAAAAGCACTTCTAGATCAGCTCTGAGCCGCTTGCAGGCTGAAAAACTGGACGATCTCAAAACTGGGCATACTTTTAAAAGGCTAGTAACTACCCTCCTGCTTCACTTGAGCAGCACTTTCATGTACAGTTAAGTAATTGTATCCTTTGCTCATCACCCAGACAACTACTAATACACTAATACTAGTTATACAATTGCACCCCCCGGGATTAATAAAATATTCAGATTCTGATATTGAGTGGACACACCCCTGTTAAAATACCAGTTTGTAAAAAAAAAAAAGAGCCCTCGATAAATCATTTACAAACCTTTTCCAGCTGTAATTTGACCTATAACCTGGACAGTTCAATTGGAAAAGAAACAAATCTGTAAGGGGGAAAACATAAAAAATATGAAAATATGTACAACAAGCTGGTTAAATAAGTGTGGACACACTAAAACTAAAACGTTGTTGAAGCAGCTTTAATTCCAAAACTTTCATTTTCTTCCGGTGAAGCCATTCTTTTGTTGATTTGGATGTATGCTTTGGGTCACTGCAATGCTGAAAGATGAAATTAAGCCTTGTAGCAAACATCTGATGATTTTAGGTCAAACCTGACTGGTATTTGAAACTGTTCGTAAGTCCCTCCACCTTGCCTAAAGCCCGAGTTCCACCTGAAGAAAAACAAGCCCAAAGCATGATGCTGCCACCACCATGCTTCACCATGGGTGCAGTGTTGTTTTTGCGCCAAACATGCCTTTTGGAATTGCTGCCAAAAAGTTCAGCCTTCATGTCAGACCATAAAACATTTCCCCACATGCTTTCAGGAGATCTGATGTACTTTTTTGTGACATTTGGGTGGCCTGGATCTTTTTCTTTGTAAGACAATGCTTCTGCCTCGCGACCCTACCCCATAGTCCTGACAAATGGAGAAAAAAGGAGATTGTTGTCACATGTTCTACACAATCAGTTCTTAGCAGGAATTCCTGCAGCTCCTTCAGTGATGCTGTAGGCCTCTTGGCAGCCTCTTCAACCAGTTTTCGTTTTGTCTTTTCAATAATTTTGGAGGGACGTCCAGTTCTCAGTAACATCACTGTGGTTCCATATTTTCTCCACTTCATGATGACCGTCTTCACTGTGTTCCATGGTACATGTAATGCTGTCCCCTTCTCCTGACCCATCCCTTTGATGCATTGATTACTGAAGGAGCTTTTTTTCAGTTAAACTGTACAGGGTTATAGGTCACATTAAAGGTGGAAAGAAGTTTAAAACGATGTATCGTGGTCTCATTTTGTTACATCAGTAAAATCTGGTATTTTAACAGGGGTGTGTGTATCGTTTAGTTAGGCACCTTAGGTCTCCCCTGGTGCATCTCCTTTTGAAACACAGATGAATATCCCACGCTCACAACGTGATGAAAATGCAGTTGTGACCTTTTACTATTCTATGAGCATTGCTTTCTAAGTTTCCAGGACTCCAGTTTAGACACAAACGAACCCACACAAGCAGCCACTGAGGGCACACCTCTAGCTGGTGTGTATTAATTAGCAGTATGACACTGTCATCGGGGCTCTGCACTGCTGCCAGGCAGAAACTAGCCTTACATAAGACCCCACCACCAAGCCACCAGCAGGAACACAGTGTTCCTCACCCCTCTCTGCACTGACTGTCTATCTGAAACAGAAAGAAACAACCCTGCTCCTTTCCCTTTTCTTTAACAAATTCTCCATGGGTGCATTTCAGCTCTGAACCCAGACTTCTTTGCTGTATGGTGTCTCTTGTTGTGTTCCTTTAACAAAAAGGACAGCTTGCTAAATAGAGTGTCTGGTAAGTGAATTTCTCAAGCCTGTGCAACAACAGTTAAGGTTTCCTAAAATACCGTTTACAGGATGCTGCTTTGAAGAAGTCGTGTGTGTGTGTGTGTGTGTGTGTGTGTGTGTGTGTGTGTGTATGTCTGCCTGTTTGGTCTATTCCTGGATGCCCTCAATTGTTACCAAAGTTAGAATCACATTTACAATCACATGCTTTCACACACACAGGCTCAAAGAATTCAGCAAGGCTGTTTAAAAACTACAGTCCTGAAATCAGCTTTCTCTTTGCCATCATTACATGATTTGGAACTTGGACCCTCCAAACTGTTCCTAGATGGTAAAAATTATTATTTCAAGCTATATACAGTAAATGACAAAAGTATTGGGTCACACCGCTTAACAATTGAATTAATGTGTTCCACATCCAGCATCAACTGTAAGTGGTATTGTTGCGAAGTGTTTTGGAACCACAGCAACTCAGCCACAGACTGACAGACCGTGTAAATTTGAAGAGCGGGGTTGCAGAGTGCTGAGGTGGATAGTGCGTAAAAGTCACCAGCTCTCTGCTGAATCAGTAACTGCAGAGTTCCAAACCTCCTCTGACATTAACATCAGCACGAACTATGCACTGAGGGCTTCATGGCATGGGTTTCTGCGGCCGAGCAATTGCATGCAAGCCTTAAGTCACCAAGCATAATGCCAAGCCTTGGATGGAATGGTGCAAAACATGCTGCCACTGGACTCTGCAGAAGGGGAAACATGTTTTGTGTAATGAAAACTCACACTTCTCTGTCTGGGAGTCTGATGGATGAGTTTGGGTTTGGTGAGTGCCAGGAGAACATTACCTGCCTGGCTGCACTGTAAACTGAACTGTAAAATGGAGGAGGGATAATGCTATGGGGCTGTTCTTCTGGGTTTGGACTGCTTAGTTCCAGTGAAGGAAACTCTTCAAGCTTTAGCTTATCAAGACATTTTGGATAATTCTATGCTTCCATCTTTGTTGGAACAGTGTGGGTAAGGCTCTTTTCTGTTCCAGCATGACTGTACCGCGGTACCCCGGCATAAACCAAGTTCCTTAAAAGCGTGGTTGGGTAAGTTTGGATGAAGCTGACTGACCCACACAGAGCCCTGACCTCAACCCCATACAGCACCTTTGGGATGAACTAGAACAGTGATTGTGGACCAGATCCTCTCATCCAAAATCAATGTGTGACCTCACAAATGCTCCTCTGAATGAATTTGCAAAAATTCACACAGACACACTCCAAAATCTTGAAGAAATTCTTCCCACAGGAGTGGAAGCTGTTCTAGCTGCAAAGAGGGGACCAACTCCATGTTAATGCCTGTAAATTTAGAATGGGATGTCATAAAAACTCCTGTGGGGATAATGCGTTGGTGGCCCAATACGTTTGCCCATACAGTGTACCTTATATGACTTTCCAAAGGGAATCAAGTAAAGACAGTTAGAAACGCATTATCTAATTAAGCATGAGAAAGTAGATTATTTGTTAACTCAGTGACATGCAGGCACATGCACACATCCCCCAAGCATTAACATGTGCATGTGACAAATCATTTTTAGGCCATATTATCTCTTTTCACTGTGTAGAATATTATTTAGCAAATTAAGTGAGAAACAATAATAATAATTCTTTCATAAGGAATTAATATCATGCCTTAACAGGTATATATGTCCACCTTGACGTCTGTCCTTTACAGTAAAGTGGCTGAATAAACTCATAACCCAGGCCTGATTTGTCAATGGGTTGATCTCCAGAATGCCACCAAACAGGAAAGAGTCATATGAAGTAGTACTTCAAAAGGTAATTCTCCTTAGCTAGAGTACTGTAAATCACAACAGTATGTGTGGTATGCACTGCAGATCACA
Source organism: Etroplus canarensis (assembly GCA_015106775.1). Lineage (NCBI taxonomy): Eukaryota > Metazoa > Chordata > Actinopteri > Cichliformes > Cichlidae > Etroplus > Etroplus canarensis. Next base: position 36,531 of record VUQH01089179.1, on the reverse strand, counting down.
AGCATGTGAGAAGGTCTTAGAGAGCCAGTAGCTGCTCTTTTGGCAACCTCTTTCGCCCTGTGCTCCACTGGCCCACCCTGCCAGCTTGCTGCCTTGCATTGCTGTGCCTCTCGAGGGGGATTGGGAGTCGCTGGCCCCATTATTTCTTCCTGAATCAGCCTAAGGAAGGTTTCAGCTGGGCTCACTGAGCTCCATCGCACAACAGCAGCGACAGCAACAGCGGCAGGGCGGAGCTGTGACCCACTTACAGTAGCCAGCCTTGGCTCCTCACCGAGGAGACGATAGAAGCACACAGCACTGCTGATCCCACGTGAAAACATAACATACTGACATATATTTTAGAAATACCACATTCAATCAAATACTAATGTGAATATATTGATATTTATGTTGAATGTAAGTGATGTTATTGTAAAGTGGAGGCATTTAGGAACCACAGCAACTCATGACCACGTAAAGTTACAGAGCGGGGTTGTCGAGCGCTGAGATACATAGTGCGTAATAATCACCAGCACTCTGCTGACTCAATAGCTGCAGAGTTCCAGACCTCCCCTGGCGTTAAAAAGTGACATATTGTACATATTGTGGAATGTACATATACATGTGCAAGCTCGTTGCAAAATACAGGCTTTTTATAAGTACTTGAAAATTCTACACACTGTTTGTAAATGTGACATACTGTTTGTCTTTTATAGTTTCTAAAATATTTATTTTAACTTAAGTGTTATCTATTAAAATGTACCTTCAACTACTTGTATTTTCCCGAAGGGGGTTGCCACAATGGATCAACCTGCGTCAATAATTTGGCAGAGGTTTAATGCCAGATGACCTTCCTGACGCACCCCTGCACGGTAAGAGGGGCTAATCTATTATTCTACTGTTATGTTTTTTAATACACACATTTAAGATGACTTGTATTACTGGTAATGATGTTACATTGTTATCTGTATATGACATTTCAAACTTGAAAACTTTGCACCGATAGCTGTGTGGCATGGCCAAGCAGCTATCCAAGTCTTCCATCGCCAAGCATCGACTGAAGCGGTGTAAAGCACGCCACCACTGAACTCTGGAGCAGTGATAAATCATGCTTCTCTGTCTGATAGATGAGGCTGGGTTTGGAGAATGCCACGAAAGCATTGCCCACCTGCACTTTCCTGTTACTAAGGCCAAATTCTCACCCTACCATCGGAAAGTTGCAACAGAAATGGAGACTCATCAGACCAGGCAATGTTTTGCCACTCTTCTATTGTCCTAATTTTGTGAGCTCGTATGAATTGTAGGCTCAGCTTCCCGTTCTTAGCTGACATAAGTGTCACCTGGCGAGCTCTTCTGCTGCTTCAAAGCTTGACGTCCGTGCAGAAGTGCTCTTGGTTGCACCGAGTGGTTATTTGAGCTACCGTTGCCTTGGCTCAAAGCAGGCTGGCCATTCTCCTCTGACCTCTGGGATGAGCAAGGCATTTTCACACATAAAACCAATGCTCGCTGGATTTTTTTCTCTTTTTTGAATTATTCTCTGAAAAGAGAAAATCCAAGCAGATCAGCACTTTCTGAAATACTCCCGTCTGGCACCAACAACCACGTTACCTTTAAAGTAACTTAAATCAGCTTTCAACCCAGTTCTGGTGCTTCCTTTGAACTTCTTCTTCAGGTCATCTTGATGATCTCCACGTGCCTGAATGCACGAAGTTGCTACCACGTGATTGATTAGAGATTTGCATTAACAAGCAGGTGATCAGCTATACCTAATGAAGTGGCCGTGAATCTGTTTCTGCAACATTCTAGATAGACATCTCTATCACTATATCAAAACTGGTTTTCTTTTTTTCTTCATAGTCTCCTGAGCAAATTTAGGTAATTACCTCCTCCAAGGAGTTTACGTGATCTGTCAGGTTTGGTTGTTTGCAGAATATCGCAAAAAAAACAAAAACAAATGGATTTGCGTGAGCTTTGGAGCTTGGTAAACATGATGAAATTCTGAAGCCCAGATTCAGATCTGGATCGGGGTAATTTCAACACCTGTTCCAATTCAGGCCACCTGATAACATCACAGTGTGCCTACAAAGGCTGTCCCATTGCCTATACTCCTTCAAATGCATCGCACATTTCAAATGTGTTGTCAGGTTCCCGGTTTTAAAGCACACGCCCAATACAGGACTCGTGCCTATCCAGCTCTCCGTTTAAAGGGTCCGGTCTCCCGGTCTGATGAGTATTACTCAGCCAGATTTCCTCCTTTTTTCCAGGAAGCATTCGGATCTTTTGTGCCCCGCCCTATTCCAGGATTAATTGTGCACCAGTGGCTGTACAAACATTTTTCTAAAACATGGCAGACAGTTTGGGCGAAGCGGCAGAAGAACACACGTCTACAATTAAATATTGGGTTTTTATCTCACTCACATGTTAAAATCACAAAGAAACTTAAAATGTTAAATTTAGGTTAAGTTAGTGATTTAAGTCATTGCCTAATGTGGCTCAGCTGCTTGGTTCCACACACTTTTGAAGCCTTTGCTTTCAAACGTAAGCTGTTCAAAAGCTGACTTTGATCTCGCAGAGTCTGTGGCTGTTTTATGGATAATACTAAAAATATGTACATGAGAAGGCCACCAGTAAAAAGATTTTATGTAATGGATCTTCACAAAATAGCCCACATTAGTGAAGAGAAATGGGAAAAAAATCATAAATTCAAAAAAGTACATAAAGAGTGGTGCATGCATATGTATTCACCCCCATCTTTTGCGTCAGTTCCAGCTGCAAGTCTCTTAGGGTATGTCTCTGTGAACTTGGCACATGTAGCCAACAGTCTTTAAGTCATGCCACAGATTCTCAGTTGGATTGAGGTCTGGGCTTTGACTAGGCCATTCCAACACATTAACATGTTATCCCCTAAACCACTCCAGCGTTGCTTTAGCAGTATGCTTAGGGTCATTGACCTGCTGGGAGGTCAACCTGCACCTCACTCCCAAAACCCTGGAAGATAAACATGTTTTCCTCAAGAATTTCCCTGTATTTAGCACCATCCATCATTCCTTCAATTCTGACCAGTTTCCCAGTCCCTGCCCATGAAAAACATCCCCACAGCATGGTGCTGCAGCCACCATGCTTCTCTGTGGGGATGGTGTTCTTGGAGTGATGAGACGTGTTGGGTTGGCACCAGATGTGCTGTTTTCCTTGGTGGTCATAAAGTTAAATTTTAGTCTCATCTGACCAGAGGACCTTCTTCCATTTGTTTGGAGAGGAAAATGTACCTTCAGCTGGTCCCTTTTATTCTCCCCAAAGGGTCGCCACAGCTGAGTAATCCGCATTGGTGATTTGGCAGAGGTTTTACAACGGACGCCCTTCCTGACGCAACCCTCCATGGTGAGAGGGAGAGTTATTCTAGTTTTGCATCTTCTAATCAGTTTTTATTATTTCATTTTGAGTTTTTTGTTTCGAATTCAGTTTAGTTTGTTAGTTTCCAGAGTGGGTTTGACCATTTCACTTTAGTTTTTATTGTTTGAAAAGTTTTAGTTTAGATTTATTAGTTTCAGTGTTAGTTTCAGTTTTCTTAAAGCACCAAAGCCTCATCAGACAGACTGTCTGACCATATTTAATCCAACTGACAAAGACTAGAACTACGGACATTTCCTGAATATTTTTAGTTTTAGTTTTGTGATCACACAATGTTGTTTTAGCTGGTTTTGATTTTCACCAAAAGTCTAGTTTTTATTTCAGTTTACTAAAATTATTTTCACATTTAGTTTACTATAATGACCTTGGTGAGAGGGACTTGTGACCCCAGCTGGAATCGAATCAGTGACCTGTCACTTGTAAGGCGAACACGTAAACCCCTACACTGCAGAGACATTGTGCTTGGAAAGTCTCTTTCTGATTGTCTTGATGCATGCTCAATCATCCAAGTAAGTAAAACTTCCAAAGTTGATTCTGTTCATCTGGACGTAAAGTTTCCGTGGGAGAAACGTTTCATCACTCATCCAAGTCAGACTGCTCTTGTTTTGAATGTTTGAAGCCAAAAAAAATTAAAATTGCACATTTGCACTCTTTAAAAAAACCTGTACTACTATCAGTGCTGCTTCCTCCATTGTTCTCTGTCCCATATGATACGCAATAAAGAGCAGTGGCTGATGGAAATGCTTCATTTTGCGAGGATCTGAACACCGTATAATTGGACAAATCAACATTTTTGCTTGATAATGGCACTAAATAACAAGCAGGAGGTAAGAACTGGAGCCGTTAAGTCGTTAAAGGCTGATTAATGGGCTTCAAACACAAACAGGATTCTTTATCCAACTTCTCAAAGGGTCATGTACTCAGTGCCTATCTGGATCTGTTTTTAGTTGGTCCTTTAATCTGAACAGCCGGTCAGCAGGTCAATCAGCCCTATTCACGTCTTTTCACAACACCTTTGCAAATTTCATGAGTCAGCACTTCTTTGTGCCTGCCCACCCTGGAAACCCACACGAGCTAGAAATCTGGAGGCGAGGCTTAGTGTTGTTTGCAGAATTCACGCTCCTTTTTCAACATCTATTCCTAAAAACTGCGCACTGTTTATTGGGATTTGTAAGAGTACAATATAAAACAAGAAACTCCCCTTTCCCTGAAAGGGTTTGCCACATAAATCAACGCTGAACAAACACCGTGCACATTTTTGTGTGTGAAGAAGCCTGTGCGAGCATGTGAGCATGTGTGTGTGTGTGTGTGTGTGTGTGTGTGTGTGGGAGAATGAGCAGCTCAAGTCTCAGCGGCTCTGTTTCTCCTGGTCCTTGGCATTCAGACTCCACGTGTTTGGACAGCATGTGGAGCCTAGGTCCTGCCCACTGCTCGCAAACACTCCTGCTGGTGTTTACCATGCTGGCAGTGGAGTGGAAGACTCCAGCCTGCCTGTCCACATGCCGCCTTATCAGCCGGCACACTCTCGCAGCTTGTAAACATGTTTTGCGAAAGAAATTCTCAGGAAAAACAGTGTTGTAAAAAAGCCAAACATAGCGTAGCTCACATTTTTGCATCGCTGATGACCTCACATGATAGCTGACATGCTGAGTGCGTGTGATATACGCGGCACTATACACACCGTGTGCTAATTTTGGATTCGATCAAAATAGACTGAATGGTGTTTGACCTTTTGAGCCTGCAGGCTGGTTTTCTCCCATGCTTGTCTTGCAAAACATGACCTGTGGCCAGTTACGTCATGACTGAAACTTCTTTAAGGCCGCAATGTTGGTCTGATGGACGCAAAACAGGTCTGAAATAAGAGTTAATCCCACTGGTTGAGTCAAACTTCAGGGAAAAATTAAGAGGAGAAAGGGAACTTGACCTCAAAGTAAGCAAGGGTGTGTTCAGAGGGGGAGGGCATGAGGTGGCACCAGCCAAAGTGCTGTTAATCTGATGAAACTGAACACCACTGGCATGATGACGATATGACCTGTAGGATTTGCTTTCAAGCCTTAGTTACCTATGATTTTGCGGAGAGACTGCATTATCAAACATCAAGCTGCACACCAGTGAATGAAAAATTATGATTCAATATGTACAGTATTATGCAAAGGTCAAAAGCTGCCCCTCCTTTCCCTATATTTTGCTTCCAAGAAATGGGATGTTCTTGTCTTTATTTAAGGTGGTCTTGCGCAATAGTTAACCAGGCATTTTCTTTGGACATTGGCTGCTTTTTCACCCACTGCTTGTACCTTGCCATTTTCAGAGGAATGTTTGTTTGTTTGTTAAGCCGCTCAACACTGACCCATGAATCATTCAGGTATAAAAAAAGGCACCTAACACAAGGGATGAACCCATGTTGTGTCTACACATAACAGCTTAGCAAAGAACCCATTTTAAATTGTAATTTTAGACATGTTGTTGAAGCCTGTTGCAAAAATACATCATTGGTTCGTTTTTCTTTAGTTGGATCTACGAAAAATGCCAAAGATAACACAGTTCAACAGGCATGAAATAGTATATTTGCACCAGTAAGGTGATTCCCTAAGAGATATAGGCAACAATATCGCAGCATGGCGCGCAGTGTGTCCTTAAAAGATTTGAGCAAGCTTTTTGAGGACATTACAGGTGTTAATAAACTATCTAAAGCAGATTAAAAAGGATCTAAAAGTCATGTCCTTAAAAAAACAGGAAGAATCCAGCAAAGACCTCACACAGGACCGGAGAGATGCATCTGGACGTTCAGTTGATCCATCTACTGTTCACTGAATCCTCATCACACATTCAATTCCACCCTCAGTGGAAGGGTGGCTGTCAAGAAGACATTCTTAAAGAGGAGAAAAGGCTGAGGTATGAAAAGTACACCAGAACTGGACTGAAAATCAGTGGCAACAGGCCTTATGGAGTGATGACTCCATGTTTGAATTTTTTTGTTCAAATCATCATTGATATGTACAGAGGTCAGCAGAGGGGTACAACAGTGAGTGTCTTCAGCTTTCTGTAAAACACAGTGGAAGCTCTGTCATGGTTTGGGAAAAGAAAAGCACCGTCAGATTTTGATCCACCATGCAATACCATCTGGAATGCAACACTATCAGTCATGGACTGGCCTCCCCAGAGCCCAGACCTCAACATTACTGAAGCACTGTGGGATCATCTTGACAGACAATGGAACAAAGTACAGCCAACATCCAAAGAAGAGCTTTGGAATGTCCCTCAGTAAGCCTGGAGAACGATTCCTGAAGACTACTTAAAGAAATGACAAGAAAGCTTGGTTAAGAGAGTTCAGGCAGTGTTGAAGAATAAAGGTGCTCATTACAAATATTGACTTTCAAGGTAGTTAGAATCTTACAAGCTGTTTTTGCCTAATGTAGTGTATTTCCATTTATGTATGCATGTTTCTTTAAAACATTGAACATATTTTGCATTTTCCTGGCAAAATATGAAGAAATGAGTGGTGGATCAAGACTTTTGCACAGTGCTGTATGTGTTATATTAATGACATATTTTCATGTTTTGGGTTTTCTTTGATTAGATTAAGAACTGGGCTCTATGGAGGCCAGTCCATGACTGATAGTGTCCCATTGTGTGTTGTTCTATCAAAGTAGGCGTTTACTGCACCGGCAGTGTGTTTGGCTTCATTGTTATGCTGAAAAATGAAGCTGTTGCCCTTCAGACCAGATGGTATTGCATGATGGATCAAAATCTGACGGTACGTTTCTGCTTTCATAATTCCATCAATTTTGCCAAGATCCCCAACACCACTGATGAAATTTAGCCTCCACCGTGTTTTACAGATGACTGTAGACACTCATTGTTGTGCTTCCCTCCTGACCTCATACATAATAACAACTATTTGAACCAGACCTTTCAAATTTGGATGAATCACTCCATAAGACCTGCTGCCACTGATTTTCAGTCCAGTTCTTGTGTAATTTTCATACCTCAGCCTTTCCCCCCAATTTCTTTCCTTAAGAATGTCTCCTTGACAGCCACCCTTCCACTGAGATCATTTCCAATGAGGCTTCAGCGAACAGTAGATGGATCGACTGAAGGTCCAGATGCATCTCTCAGGTCTTTGCTAATCCAGCAATGGCCTTTAGATACAGTTCATCTGTTGTAGATTGTTTTTAGGCCCGCCACTTCTTCTTTTGTCCTCCACTTGTCCAGTTTCCTTGAATTTTTCATGGACACGTTGTGCACTGTGCTGAGATATACCAGGTTTTTGGCTAGTAGCTCTTTGGGAATCACCCTGTTGGTGAAAAAATACTATTTAATGCCTGTCAAACTGTGTTATCTTTGGCATTTTTTATGGATTCAACTAAAGAAATCTGAACAAATTACATGCTTTTGTCACAGGCTGCTAGAAACAACACGCCTAAAGGTACAATTTACAAATGGTTTGTTGCTAAATTGCCTGTTATAAGGAGGATTGCAAAATGAGAAGCAGCCAGTGTCCAAAGAAAAGCTGATTCAGAAAGCCTGGAGAACTACTGCTGAAGACCACTTTAAAATATGACCAGAAAGTATAGCTCCATGGAAGCAAGAGGCGTGGCTGAAGACTTTTGCACTGGGCAATACTGTGAATTTGTGAGTTTGTCATAAAAAAGTAAAACATTTCAGACTTCAAGACAAAACAGCTGAACTAGCTGCTTTTAAGGAAAAGCAAAACCAATGCAAATATAACTAAAGAGTAGAAACAAAACCAGGAAACATCGATTACTAGGAAGCATTGCTTCTTAGTAACAAAATTAAATTGCAAGACACTTCCCAGTACACTGTGCAAATACCTCGAAGTCAGGGGTACAGTGCTTTTGAAATCTGACCTCAATGAAGTTCATGTGTTTGTGTGCAAGTTTTTCAGATGGGAAAAACAAGCCTGGAAAGGCTTGGAATCCTCTGACTGACGCACATGTTCACGTACAAGTCACTGCAGGCCCCAGGCTGAACAGGTGAACGTGTATTGATCTTACAAATTCTTCCTAATAGCTAATATGCAAAGCCATAGCCCCAAAACAACAGTGTCATCTTTATTCATGCTTTGCAAGTACAGAATGTACATGACCTAAAAAGTTCCATGACATATTTGCAAACTTTACTTTCTGCCTCAGGCTGTTTAAAAGAAAGTCTGATGGTTTGTTTGTTGTGGAGGTTCTTTACAGTCTATGAATGCTTTCTCCAGAAAATCTAGACATTTAAATGCAGATTTTTTTCTGTTTCATACTGTGGCATGACTAATAAACTCTCTCCATCAGATGACCAGTACCTGAGAGTCATGAAATAAGAAAAAAAAAATACAAGAAAAACCTGACACAGGGCCTCAGAGACGCATCTAGCCCTTCAGCTGATCCACCTGCTGTTTGTTCAGACTGTGCTGAAGAATAAAGGTGCTCATACCAAATATTGACTTTCAAGCCAGTTAGAATTGTGCAAACTCTGTGTAGTTGTATGTACTTTAACACAAATGTCTAGTCAACCAATCACATGGCAGTAACTTGATCAATTAAGGTGTATAGACATAATCAAGATGAACTCCTGAAGTTCAAACGGAGCATCAGAATAGGGAAGAAAGGTGACTTAAGTGAGAAGGGAGAGTGGCCAGACTGCTTCAAGCTGACAGGAATGTTAACAGTAACTCAAATAACCACTTGTTACAAACAAGGTCTGCAGAAGAGCATACCAGATGGGCTACAGCAGCAGAAGACCACACCGAGTGTCACTCCTGTAAGCTAAGACCAAGAAACCGAAGGTATAATTCTCATGGGCTCACCAAAATTGGAAATAAAGATTAGAAAAATGTTCCCTGGTTTGAAGAGTCTTTTGTGGAAACATTTGGATTGTAGGGCCAGACTTGCGTTGTCTCAGCGGTTCAGGTTGATGGTGATGTAAAAGTGTGGGGAATGTTTTCTTGGCACACTTTGGGCCCTTTCTGCCCATTAAGCATCATGTCCATGTCCGTCCCTTTACGGTCACAGTGTACCCATCTTCTGATGGCTGCTTCAAGCAGGGATAACACAACATGTCACAATGGCCAAATGATCACAAAGTGGTTTCTTGTACATGAAAATTAGTTCACTGTATTTAAATGTCACTAGATCATGATCTAGTAGCGCAGGGATGTGTTGAAACTTGAGATTCGCATCATGGGTGTATACAAGACAAATCTGCAGCAACTGTGAGATGTTGTCATGTCAATATGGACCAAAATCTCTGAGGAATGTTTCCAGCACCTTGTTAAATCTCTAATTAAGTATCTTCTGCTGCTCTCTTGTATGTCCCCAAGAGGTCACCACAGCTGATAAATTCACACTGATAATCTGACACAGACATTACACCAGATGCCCTTTCCGACACAGCCCTCCTATGGTAGGAGGGACATTTTTCCCCACCTGGACTCCAGTAACAGACAGGACTCGGAGTCCAGACCGTCACTAGCCTGATACCGGGGCAGCAATGTCTCAGTCTGTTGGTGACTGGTTGGGAACCAGTGCTGCTGAGTGGCGCTGGCTCGAAACTCGCCTGTGGCTGGAGGCCAATTCATGACCCACCATGGACTTACGTATGGAGGTGCACTGGTGGCCTGAAAAAGAGTCGACTCAACCCACAAACACTTCTGAGGTGCCCTTGAGCAAGGCACCAAACCCCCACAGCGCTCCTTGACACCTGTAATGGGCTGCCTTGTGTCTCTTTCACTCTCGCCTTTCACCATTCCATGCTATTGGTTCTGTTTGTGTGTGTGCATGAATATCACTCAGAACTGCACGTTAGAAGTCTGTGCATAAAAGACCAACAAGAGTGTGTGTTGAGAAATGATTTGTAATTTTCCCGTTTGGTGATTAATAAAGTATGTCTTCTTGTTATCTAAGGAAGTGGCTGGTGAGCTTATATAAAGCCTGGAGGTAGCCACCATAAAATAAGTCCCATTGTGAAGCCCTTATATGGTTTCCAAGAGCAGGGGATAGTGCGTGCTCATTGAGCATACATTGGTTTAGCTTCATCATGTGCCTCTTTATTAGCCTCTATTAGAGAACATAACATACAAGATGTGCTTCATATTCATTTCAATGTTTAATGCTGCCTGAAAGTACCCAGCAAACACGACTGGAACCACAACGTCATCTCCAACAGTCAAATTTGGTTGTGGCTGGACTGCAAAAACTGAGCTGCAGACTGTCAGATGTTGACGTCGTTTCCACACAGAAAAGAGGTCAGGTCAGACCGTCTCCTGCAAAGCAAGAAACGTAGATTAGTGCACGGTTGAGAACAGATGTCTGCACAATGTTTTCTCCACATACTTCCCCTACAGTGGCACGTCTTTTTAAAGAAAAATAAAAAACACTTTTAAGCAGTTCATGGTTATGAACATTTAAATTCTGTCTCATTTGTTACATGCTAAACTTAACATGACGGACTGTTAGAATCATCGCCTCTTTGTTCCACATGTTATAAGCCTAGAGGTACGACACTTTCACGCAAGTGATGAAATAGCTCAGCAGGATCAGAGAGGTGCTGTGGAGGTTGTGAGTTTGGGTCACCTCCCTGGAGTGTGCTTTCTTTCTATTGAGACTGTTTTGTTTATTCGTCTTTGTTCTAATCGATAAAGAGAACGTAGAAAACGATTCTTGAATGCAAACTTTCTCTTGCTAGAAAGTCTAACACCAACGTCGAGGCGGCGTTTAAAAACTGCGCGACTAGGAGGGAACATGCGTAACTACGGTGCAACTTTCATTTTGGCACTTTTGGCATAGGGTGAGATGGAGGCAGGTGATCCGCTGTGGCGACACCTAACGGGAGCAGCCGAAAGAAGAAGAAGAAGAAGAAGAAGAAGAAGGAGAAAGGTATAGAATAAAGGGCTGTGTGAATGTGTGTTTGAAAGGGTGAATGAGGCTTGTAGTAAAAAGTGCTTTGAGTGCCCAGTTAGAGTAGAAAAGTGCCTTATAAAAAACCAGTCTATTTACCATTTCCTATTTAAGTTACACTGGCCTCGCTTTTCAGCTACATCCATCTTTTATTTACAGTTTATGACTACGTTCACACTGCAGGCAAAAGTGGCCCAAATCTGACTTTTTTGTCCATTTGTGACTCATATGTGATTTTTCATGACAGTCTGAGCAGCACAAATCCAATTTTTTCAAATTGGATTCAGGCCACTTTCATTTGTGGCGTTGGATGCATATCCGAGGTTTTTCAAAGTGACCTCAGTCTGAACTTCAGCGTTGACTTTCATCCGACTTTTACGCCACTGAAATGTGAGACAGACGTCGCAGTTCTGCGCCGGAGGGGGCGAGACGCGACAAGATCAAATGTAAAAAATGGACGAAACAGAAAGTGAGCCTTTGTGTGTCGCATCCATATTTACTTCTGTAAAACATGGCGTGCTGGGTGACGTCATGTCTTCTACTCCTCATGTGTGTCGCTTCAGACAGTTCACACTCGAGTCTGATGGCGGTCGCATTTTCATTATACTGTGAACGGCCACGCAAAAAAGTCCAATCTCAGCAAAAAATCGGAACTGAGCACTAGGACCTGCAGTGTGAATGCAGCCTATGTCTCTAGGGGGTAATATTTACTGCAATCACCTGGTTAGAGTAACTTGCTACTACCTGTGTTTGTTAATGAGTAACAACGCCTGAGACTGAACTAAACTGGTGAAATATTTCGTTTTACACTTCAGTACCTTCGGCTGCTCCCTCGTATTCTCCCCAGGGGGTTGCCACAATAGGTTAATCCCCCATCGGTGATTTGGCAGAGGTTTTACACCAAATGCCTCACCTGGTCTTGAACCAGGGACCTTTTGCTTGTAAGGTGAATGTGTAAACCACTGCACTACAGGGCCACTGCTGGCCAAAAATGTCAGCAGTCGTCATCATCCGGACAAAAATCAATATCTGTACCAAATATCACCGCAGTCCTTGGAAAACTACTTGAGATCTGGCTTAAAAGCTCAAAGACCACATATGCCCGAGCCTTTTTTTATAGTAAAAAGCGGGCCCCTTGTTGTATTCTCTGCAACAGGAAAAATATCACTGAACACAACATACAGTAAAAAGCACAAACAGCCTTCACACGCACAGTTTACTCTCTGACACTTAATCCACTCGTGTCAGGAAACAGAGCCTGTGCATGACATCGGAGTTTTAAGCGCGGCATTCTCTGCCACAATCAGAAACCATAACATGCTAGGCGAGATTAGGAGTTATGGTGACACACATACAGTCGGGCACATAAATCCTGTCGGCTAATCCATGTTTCCATCTGTGTTTCCAACCTTTACCGCCCAGAGGGCAAACAACGTTAAAGACACACGCCACTGTATGCAGAGCTTCTTAAATAGCTTGTTCTCGCATTGTTACTGAAGACACCTTAATCTGTGCGAGCCCACGTTGTTCTTTTCATTGCTGCTAAAAATTCCTTTTTCACAGCAATTGCGCCGACTCTCTAAAAAAACTGCATTTCGGATCAGATCGTGCAGCTATAGTCGGTTTGGAGAAGGCCATTACTGCTACCAAGCTACAGCATTCAGGTGTGAAGTAATTTAGGGCCATATGTGTGCAAGCACATGAAGCAAATGCTCAGGAATTTGAGCAAACCACATGTGAGCACACCCTGAAGGAACTCCATAATGTAGAAAGGATACAGAAGTGGGTCTGCAGTTTCTTTTTACACATTGTTTGAGGTATTACATGTGGTTTAAACTCTAACATGTAAATGGTTTAACTTCATTACCTTGTGGCACATGTGTTGAACCTTTGCATGAATGACAGTTTCCAAATGGCACTGGTTCTCAGTGGTGAACAACACAGCAACTAATCACCACTGCACTGCAAAGACGATTGATCAAATACACTACTGCTCAGAAGTGTGGGATCACTCGGAAACGCTCTTGTTTTCCATGGAAACACATGAAATGAGTCTGAATAGGAAATAGAGCAAATGAACAGGACATGCTGACGCTGTCAGAGTTAGAAATAATGATTTTAATGGAAATGATGAATGTGTTCCTCAGGCTTTGCCTTCATAAAAGAGCACCTTTTGCAGGAGTTACAGCCTGGCAGACTTTAGGCATTCTAGCTGTCAGTTTTTCAAGGTAACCTGATGAGATTTCACCCCATGCTTCCTGGAGCATCTCCATCAAGATGGATTGGCTTGATGGAGTGTTCCTCTGTACCACACAGTCAAGCTGCTCCCACAGCAGCTCAGTCAGGTTCAGATCCAGAGACTGTGCTGGCCACGCCATTACAGTCAGAATTCTGGCTGACTGCTTATTCTTTAAATATTGCTGATGCATTTTGGAGGTGTGTTTTGGGTCTTTATCCTGTTGTAGGATGAAATTGGCCCCAGTCAAGCGCTGTCCACAGGGTATGGTATGGTGCTGCAAAATCTTAGCTTTCCTTCCTCAAGGTCCCTTCCACTCTGTACAAATCTCCTCCAAAGCATCCCAGATCATCACGCTGCCCCCACCATGCATGACTGATGGTATTAACCACTGTTCTTGCAGCTCTTCATTTGTTCTGCATCTCACAAATGTTCTTCTGTTTGATGTGAAGACCTCAAACTCGGAGTCATCTGTGCACAGCACCTTCTTCCAGTCTTCCAGTGTCTGTCCTTTTTTGCCCATCTCAGTCTTCTCTTTTTATTGGCCAGTCTGAGATATGGCTTTTTCTTGGCAACTCTCTGAAGGGAGTAGTTAACAGCATGGTAAGAGATTTCTCACATTGAATAGCCATCCTTTCTAAGCACAACAATAGACTGACGGGTCTCCAAAGAAACTTCTTTCTTTCTGGTTATTTTGAGCCTGTAAACAAACAAACAACTGCTGATGCTTCAGATAGTAAACTAACCTAAAGAATGTCATGCTCCCTTTTTTTGCTCCCTTATTGGTTCAGTGGTTTTCGGCTGTGGAACACAATTGCAAAAGAGTTTTCAAATAATCAATCAGCCTTATAGAATGATTAACTTGCATTAGCAGCCATACCAGGGGACTAATGCAGAAGATGCAGTTGGTGCGTGTAGATCATTCTTTAAAAATCATCTGAATAATTTTAATTGTTTATGAAATGCATAAAATTATTTGTGAATTGCATAAAAATGTGTTTTTCTTTGAAAACAATTAAGTTTGCAAGTGATCCCAAACTTTTGAGTGGTAGTGTATATGGTGACTGGATGTCCCTCTTTATGTGGGACTACACAGCGTTTTTACCCTTTGTCCCCCTGTCCCACATCTTGGGACAATATTCCACATTTTGACTGACTCTGCCGGACATGCACTTTTTAAAGTCTGGCTTTAATCTAACACATTTGAAGAAAGCAGAGAAGGTTTTTTATTAGTAAATGTTATCCTGTCTAATGTTCTACCATTAAGGGAAAATTACAGTTTACCAAAATGCCACAAGTTTTGCAAATTTTGGTTAATACAGTGGGAACTACCAGAAATAAAATGAAGCAGCAGCATAGGCTGAGAAACAGAGTTATTGTCCCTTTTGCTGGAGTTAGTTTCTTTTATTGATTTTTAAGGCGTTTAATGGTCTTGGCTCTTCCTCTTTATCAGACTTGCTTTTACCCGATGGGTCTTCTGGGTCTTCTCCTTTCAATCCTCCTTAAAGTTAGAACTAAAACTCACCGTGGTCCTCGACTGTGGAACAGTCTGTTAGAACATTTATATTTTTAAAAGCAAACTCAAGATCTATCTTTATTCTGTTTTATGAAGATTTTAATTCCTTTTGAGAATTTTAAGCTATTTCAGTAATGCATTTCTGTTTTTATTTTAGCACCCCATACTTTTATTTCTGATTTCTTCTTATTTTTTAAATTTTCTTTATTTTTTCTTACTTTTACCCAGCCTCTGGCATTTCCTCTTGGACGGTGGTGTTTCCTGACAGTTTTTTTGATCTTTTCTCATTTTGTTTGCTCGTAAACCTTAAGCACGTGCCTGTGTTTTCTGGTCTTTTTCTGTGCAGCACTTTGTGTTATGATTGCTGTATGAAAAGTGGCACATGAAGTGCATATAAATAAAGACTGGCTTATTGACTGATGTGGCGTGGAGTGGCACAGTATACGTGTTTGTGTCATAATTGGCTCAGTGTCAGGGACCCTGTTGTCACGGTGGAGGAAGGGACGGACTATGGTTGTAGATTAATTTAATTACCAACAGGGCAAAAATAATCCAGACAGCAAGGTGCAATACATAAAACAGTCTTTGACTCCTGAAGAGCGAGTGAGGTCCAAGCTTCCCGTGGCCGTGAGAGTGGGTCAGGCAGCTCTTCAGGTGGCAGGATTGGCGTGAGGATTCCAGGAATGACAGCAGAGCGAACAGGTAAGGAGCCGAATTTGGCGACATGCCACCAAGCATGGCAGACTTGGCCAGAGCTTACTACTAGGTGAGTATCTGAACATTCCAGCAGAGAGTGGAGGAAACTGCTGGGCTTAAACATCACTGGTGATGAAGGTGATGATGACGGCTTCACCTAACAGCTAAGCACAAGAAGTTAATGCCCACACCCAGCCCAGACAGGGAAAGAGGAAGAACAATGAGGGTGGAAAATATCAAAGGACCCTGACGCCCGCTCTCCATGACAAATATGGCTCAGCAAAGGTATGCCATTCTAGGATGCATCGCTACTGAAACCCAAAGACGGTTACTAGAGAGAACATCAGAAATAAAAGTGAAACAGAAGAGAATAAAAGAGTGTATAGAGACTTTGGCATGAGACCATTAAAACAAGCTTAAGCCTTTTGTCCTTGTTAGAAAAGTTGTATTCAAAGATGATATATTTGTCTTTTAAGTGCCAGATGCCCATCTGGGAACCTGTGTGTATTTTTTATTTTAAAGTTCAATGTGAAAATTTCAGACTATGTCCCACAGTGTCCCACACACGCATCCTGTTTGTCCCACATTCACTAAACATAGACCAAGAAGAGGAGGTGACCCTTGAGGACGATGAGTGCATGCAAACATCAGAATGAAGTAAAATCATACTCCATGTAAAAAGTTGACCTAAAATCTTCTGTCAGAATTAAAAAATGCGAGCATGTAACTCGTCCGCTGAGACGCTGCTGCTAATGAGCATTAGCTTAAGCCTATAATACGGAGCATGGCGGTTTAACATTGAGGCCAGCCGTTAGCACACAACCAATCTGACTCGCTGGATTTGGGATGATACTGCTGGTGACCTAAAAGCTCCAAACACACATTCAATCACAGGCCCGCGCTGTTTACCTGATGCTTTATTACTGCTGTTTTCTTGCACAAATTGAATTGCATCTGCATTCTTACATGTTAATCTTATATGTGAAATCATTTTTGTATGGTTTGGAGACGGTGACACTGACAAAAAGACAGGAGGTGGAGCTGGAGGTGGCAGAACTGAAAACATTGAGATTTTCCCTGGGAGTGACCAGGATGCACCAGGATTAGAAATGAGTCCATCAGAGGGACAGCTCATGTTGAGAAGTTTGAAGATAAAGTCAGAGAGGCAAGGCTGAGATGGTTTGGACATGTTCAGTGGATATATTGGACAAAAGGATGTTGAGGATGGAGCTGCCAGGCTGGAGGAACAGAAGACCACAGAGAAGATTCATAGATGTAGTGAAGGAGGACATGCAGAGGGTGGTGTGAGGGAAGAGGACGCAAGGGACAGGGTGAGATGGAGGCAGATGATCCACTGTGGCAACCCCTAACGGGATTCAAGTCAATTTAATTTAGTTTTATTTATACAGCATCAATTCACAACAAAAGTCACCCCAAGGTGTTTCAAACTGTAAGGTAAAGACCCTACAGTATTAGAGAGACACCCCAACAATCAGACAATCCCTATGAGCAGCACTTGGCGACTGTGGGAAGGAAGAAACCCCTTTTAACAGGAAGAGACTTCCGGCAGAACCAGGCTCAGAGAGGGGCAGCCATCTGCCCCAACAGGTTGGAGGTGAGGGGAGAGAGAAGAGAGAAAAGCTGAAGGAAGAAGAATAAAAAGAAAAAGAAAAAGAAGATATGTAAAATCAATTTAAACATCTCAGATGCACACATAACGAGCTATATCTTGTGTTCATGTGCACAAATAAGCACCAGTCAATGTACAGACCAATGTTTATACACTCACTTTTGTCATGGTCCCTGGGTTTTGTCTTTTTATGTATTCAGTTTGTTTTCTCCTTTTTTTTGATTGCCATTGTTAAGCTTTGATTTCCTTTTTGTTCTTATTTACTTAAGTATGTTGTATTTGAGTTCTACTGTGGTATTTTCTGAGTTTATGATTTGAGTTTTTTCCTTGGTTCCTTGGTGATATTGCCTTTATCTTGTCCAGGTGTGTCAAACTCATTTTACATTGTGGGCCACATACAGACCCGTTCGATTATAAGAGGACCAATACTAACAACAACAACGAAAAAACAACTTAGTTTTAGTTGTTTAATGGTTTATCTATTACTTATTCACTTCAGTGTAATACGACAGGCCATTCTTCTTTTTCATATTTTTCAGAGCCACCCAGTGGGCTGGATTGGACCCTTTGGCGGTCCAGATCTGGTTCCCAGACCGCCTTCCTCCACACTCCACACAGCAGACCCTAACAACTTTAGCCTCAACTGCTCATTAACTCAATACATTTAGACATGTAGACAAGAAGAGCATCTCTGAATGCAGAAGAGCGTCTCTGCAAGCAGAAGAGCATCTCTGAATGCAGAAGAGTGTCTCTGAATGCACAACACATCATACATCGAAGCAGATAGGCTGCAGCAGCAGAAGACCACACTACTCCCGTCAGCTATGAGAACAGTAAACTGAGGCTACAATTTGCATGGACTCAACAAAACTGGAAAAAAGATGATTGGAAAAACATTGCCCGGTCCGATAAGTCTCAATTTCTGCTGGGGGGGTCAGACTTTGGTGTAAAGAACATGAACGCATGAATTTATACAGCTGTGTATCAACAGTTTAGGTTGCTGGTGATGGTGTAATAGTGTGGGGGATATTTTTGGCACACTTTGGGCCTCTCAAATGACCTCCACAGTCACCAGATCTAAATCCAGTAGAGCACCTTTGGGATATGGTGAAACAGAAGATTCACATTGTTGATGTGCAGTCAGCAAATCTGCAGCAACTGTGCAATACTGTCATCTCAATATTGCCCAGAATCTCTGAGTACCTTTTTGAATGTATCCCAGGAAGTTCTGAAGGTGACCCAGTCCTACCAAGGTGTGTCTAATAAAGTGGCCAGTGAGTGTATAGAAGAAGAAGGAGACAATCTTTATTAATCCCTCAAGTGAGGGAATTCAAGTTCTACACTCTGTTTTTACATGTAGGTCTGAAATACACACATGGATGAACAGAACCAGTGGTCATGCATTAGTAGAGAGGTGACAGAGTGAGAAGGCTGCCCATTAAGTGCACCAAGGAGGGGTTCAGGGCCTTGCTCAAGGGCACCTCAGCAGTGGTCAGGGAGTGAACCTACACCTCTCTAGCCTCCAGTCCACCCCCCATATATAGTGGTCCATGCCAGTCTTGACCCGGCAGCACTCGGCAACTTTCCGGTTCCAGCCTACAATCTCCACATGTGTAGTGCTCCTAGTGAGTTTTGAACCAGCAGCCCCCACAGACTGAACAATTGCCGCCCAATGCTGCAAAGCGTCATATCCATATCCTTTGGCTGCTTCCTTCACTGTGTCGCCACAGAGGATTAATCTGCATTGGTAATTTGGCAGAGTTTTTTTTTTTTTTTTTTGTGCTGGATGCCCTTCCTGATGCAACCTGCCATGGTGAGAGGTACTTTTGTCCCCACCTGGAATTGAACCAGGGACCTTTTGCTTGTAAGCTGAATGTGTAAAACCACCACGCTAAATAAAACTAAACATGGGAGCTCCAGCAAAGAAGACATATTAAATCAACACTGAGCAAGTTTATTTTCCATTCTGGAACCATTATTTTGTAAAGAGTTTATATATTTAACAGCTTAATGTCAGTTGGATGTGAATATTTTGGTCTGCGATGCAAATTCATGTCTGAAAAAAATAAAACGAGAGAGATCCAACATGCAGTTTGATCCTGTACATGACCTCCTCTGTATAATCTCATATACTGTCCCCTGATCTCATCTCATGCATGTGAAACCAGCCTGTCTCTGACCCTTCTCCCAGCCTTTGGGTAAACAGCTACAAAATGTCAGTGTGCATTAAAGACTAAACACTGCATTATGTTTAAATATGGATGCTACAAAAAGACCATTTGTGTATTTAACATAGATTTAAGCAGCTTTTTGTCTTTTAACATAGTTGGTTTGTCAGCGTACGTCCAAGCCTGTTTTGATGTTAGTCACTGCTCTTCTAGGTGCAGTAAAGTTGATTTATCTTTCCATTAACATTGCCTTTGAGTGACTAACAGCAGCACTAATTTTACGCTAGCTTGTTTTATAGAGCTGGCTTTATGTGCATTGCCAAATGAGGAAACCCCTCTAAACCGATCCGCTTCTAATCTGGTGTAATTTGTTGGTATTTAACCCCTGGATAAATGTTAAATGTTAATAGTATAATGTTTACACACTGACTTGTCCATGGGTGAGATGTTGTACCCCAAATTACCCGATCCACTGATCTGAATGTGTACATGTTTAGCGATGAATGCAATTCAATTCAGTTTTTTTTTACATAGCACCAATTCACAACAAAAGTCACCTCCAGGTGCTTTACATTGTAAGGTAAAGACCCTACGGTATTAGAGAGAAAACACGATCCCCTATGAGCAAGCACTAGGCAACTGTGGGAAGGAAGAACTCCCTTTTAACAGGAAGAGACCTCCAGCAGAACCAGGCTCAGGGAGGGGTAGCCATCTGCCTCGACCGGTTGAGGGTGAGGGAAGAGGGAAGGGAGAAAGGAGAGCAAAGAGAGACACAGACTATGGGAGAGAGAAGACAACATTGAATGACATGCAGCAGTAATGGGGAGTGAAAAGAGGTGGGTGGAGAAGAAATACCCAGCACATCATAAGAAGCCCCCCAGCAGCCTAAACCTATTGCAGCATAACTAAGCCCTAACTGTAAGCTTTATGAAAAAGGAAAGTTTGAAGCCTGATCTCAAATGTAGAGAGGGTGTCTCTACATTCTGCTCATTTAGAGTATAAAAGCACATTGTAAGTAGTGTATTTACTGTGTTTAGAATTGCCATCCTTGTCACGGTTCCGTGTGAGTGTGCAGGCGTGGACCCAAATGCAGGACTTAGAGGCAGATGAATATACTCAAAACAGGCCTTTATTAAGCCAACAACACAAGTTACAAAGTCCAAGGTTACTTCAGGCAAAACTCAACAGGGGAGGAAACCACTCACAGGCAGGGAAGACTGACAACATGACACTGAACTAACTACACACAGAGACTAAATACACACAGACTGATTAGCAAATGAGAAACAGGGGGGGGAGGAACACAGGTGGCAACAATCAGGGGCAGGAAGTAAGCTGAACACAATGCACAGGACAGAACCGACTTCAAAGTAATACAGGAAACATAATACCACACAGAGAACATGACAGAACCAGGCACAAGCACAAACTTGACAAGGGGACAAGTGTACACTGACAGAGAGACACTGGGGAACTAACTTACCCAAACGAGGTGGGGACTGAGAACTGAAAAAAGAAGGCAAATACAGATGACAACAGAAAATACAAAACGCCCCAGTGAACTCAAAAACACTCAAAAACAACAACAGAAAATACAGGCCATGACAATCCTGGGCTAACTGCTTTCTGTGCTCCAGCTTTAAAAAAAAAAAAAAACCCGCAGAGACATGAGAGCGCTGCTTGTACATTTGTGTGACGTTCAGCTGGAAAGTGAAAATCTTCACAGTTCCATGTTCCACATCTGGGAAATGCTCTTTCTTTTAAAGGAAATTGCTATAAAAAGACATGGTTGGATAAGTTTGACATGGAAGAACTTGACAGGTCCTCACAGAGCCCTGACCTCAACCCCACCCAACACCTTTGGGATGAACTAGAATGGAGAATGTGAGCCAGTATCTGACCTCACAAATGCACTTCAGGATGAATGTCGTTGGACGTCTTAAAAGCTCCTGTGAGCGTAATGTGTATCTGGTCCAATTCTTCTGCCCATATAGTCTATTTCTAATACAACAAGCAGCAGTACTTTTCCTAGCGCCAGTATTCCAACTGAAGTATGGATTTTTCTGCACGTCCAAACACTCTTCCAGCGATCCTCGACCTCCACTGGAGGCTGTCACTGCACTACAGTGGCAATTAAGTGACTACGCAAATGGATGCTTACAGTTCTTGTTGATTACTGAGCTTTCTAAGCCACACAGATTTTAATGACAGCTTGGGTTTGTAAGCATGTGGGTCACCGAGGCCGGGATGTGCTTCAGGCTCCAGCGTCTGGCTCCACAGTCAAGCCAGTACCTCAGTGTTTTTGACCTTAGTCCCGGTGCTTGTTTACCTGCTGAGTGGAATGCAGGGTTATGTAAGGCTTAATCTATCAGAAAGTACACTTTCCCGTGTTACCTGGGCCACAGGGCACCACACACAGACGTCCGCGCTGACTCACATGCAAACAAACAGCTTAATGATATGGCCTTTCTGGTGTCACCCAGGGCATATCTAAACTGCGATCAAATAAAGAAACCCTGTGCACACACTGCTAAGCTGGTGTGGAAGCGTCCTGACGTGAGCACTTTTATGACCAACAGCCAGGCTTTTACAGTCACACAACAAAGATAAAGGCCCACTTAGCTTATGCATTTTGAACACACATAGAGTGGAACACACACATACCTCGGGCAATTGCTAACCAGTCCCAGTGTATTGCTCTGCCCAATCTATGGAAATTTCCTCCCGTGTTGGCTGGCGTGTTTGTGTTATATGTTAGTGAGCCATTGGCGAGCGCACAAGGTCAATATTTCTTTCCGAGGGTTCCTGCATGACCTCTCCCCCAGGAACCCCTTCATGAGCTCATGATGTTTCCACTTGAAAGATGAAGATTAAAAATAGCACGCTGGAAGTACACCTGGGTCAAATATGCACACATATATAAAGCAGAACATCAGTGATGTAGTAGCTCATCTGGCTCAAGGTTCATTACAATTTATAGCTTGCTGTAATGTCTGAGTACAGAAAGAAAGTGATACATTTTCTTGCCATTGGCTGGCTGCGTTGCACACACTAATGAGAATTAAGTCCCACTGAGAACTAAAGGAGACTTACAAAGACTCCTAGCCAGGACAACGGCCCTCGTTCTTGACTGGCCCTAACCTCGCTTAAGGCATTCTTATGCCATAAATAAACCTAATGATGGCATTTATGTATAGATGGCAGAAGGGCATATCCAAATGCTCATTTTATGAACATTAAAATCCTGAGCCTGGTTCTGCCGGAGTTCTCTTCCTGTTGAAAGGGAGTTCTTCCTTCCCACAGTCGCCAAGTGCTTGCTCATATGTGATTGTTGGGGTTTTCTCTCTAATATTATGGGGTCTTAACCATACAGTGTAAAGTGCTTTGAGGTGACTGTTGTTGCGAACTGGCGCTATATAAATAAAACTGAGCTGAATTAAACTGAATTCAAATCTGTCGGAGGAGTAGTGATTTTGTGAAAATGGAAAAATGCCTGTAAAGCAAAAAACAAACAGACAAAAAAACAAAAACCTTGAGCGCAGTTTCGATGAAGATATATTAGGGAATCATTGGGTGCAAGTTTCACTGAAATCTAACCAATACTCTGGGAGGAGTAGTGATTCTTGTGTAAATGCAAAAGTGCCCGTAAAACAACAAATACAGCTTTGATCCTTTGATCGTGAGCACAGTTGGGGTGAAGACCAAGGTGATCATTGATTGTAAGTTTGATTAAATTCTGACCAATATTGAAGGAGACGTAACGATTCTTGGGATTTGTGGTCGGGCAGACGAGGGACATTAGCTCATCTGAATATAAAGTTGAGTACAACATACTGAGTAGTATATTACGTTATGATATATATTTGAATTAGATTTTGAGCTGAAATATGGGAATTTCATATGTGCAGATGTGTGAGTGTGTGTTAAAAAAGCATGTCTAAAGAGCTTCTGTCTTCAGTCAAGTGTAGCAGTATTCTTCTGCAGTGCAACTGCTTCCCATATGCCCCATATGAACCTTTGACATGAAGCTGTCTGCAGGAGTTTGAAAGAATCCTATTAGTGTGAATGGGTTTAATGCCTATAGGAATCTTAGTCTGCAGCACGACAACACACAAACTGATGTAACACCGGGGGCATGTTTGCATGCACGGCAGCCAAGTAAATCATCCGTCAAACATGCCAGCCACACGGCTAAAGCTTACAGAGCAGGGCAGAGTCAGTCGGAGACACACATTCACAGGGGCTTAATGGAGGGCGGCGGCACGCAAAGATGATGTACCCGCAACCTACTGATCAAATCCAGTAAACAACTCTCTGCAGAAGACCTGCATGAACTCTACGCTGTCTCTCTGACATCATCAGCAGGTGCAAGCCCAGCTTGCAAAAACAATTCTGAGGAGAGAAGGGGGTAGCTCTGATACGCTTCAACAAGGAGTTCGACGAACATAATTAACATTTGGCAATCTTTGTATTAATGGCAAGCGTGGTGTAAACACAGCGTGACCTCTCATTCCATGCCACATGCTTACTAAATAAGACACACCTGCAGGTGTTAGGTGCAGGGCTGTTAGAGGGCAGTGACCTTCCAGAGTGCTGTTTTTTTTTTTTTTTAACTAAACATGGATCTGACTCTTGAAAAGGTTTGCGCACTGCTCTGCACATCATAATGAACATTACAAGATTTATGTCTGCAGATAGAGGAATTTATTGATGATTGTGTGAGTACAGCCGGCATTTATTATGTCAGAATCTCCTTTTTGGTACACAAAACATCAGTTTACATTGATCACAGTTGCGGTGTTACATATATTTACAGAGCTGTGGGGATACAAGCTGTGAGGTATATGAAAAGCACAGTTGAGGAGGTGTACCTAATAAAGTGACCAGTCAGCTGCTTACAAGTGATTGGCTGATCAGATATTTACAAAATGTGCAGCTGAACAGGTGTACCTAATAAAGGGACCAGTCAGCTGCTGACAAGTGATTGGCTGGTCAGATACTTACAAAACATGCAGCTAAACAGGTGTACCTAATAAAGTGGCGGGCTTGATCTGCAAGTTAACGGCCATTTTATTAGGTACACCTTTTGAGGCATTTTCTCAAATAATGCAAAAACTGTAAAACATACGCCGACTAAAGCAATCATTGCTAATCCAAGCCAGTCTAACCGTGTCTCAATGACGAATGATGATGGAAGAGATATGTGCCAAGGAAGAAGAAGAATACATTTTTTTAGCCAAGAATACACAATAGTGCAACTGTTTGCTTTGCAACAATCCCGCTGATCAAAATGTGCCAGTCTTGCAACTATAAGGTCCCTTCAGATTCAATGGGTCTGTTTCCAGACCTGTTGAATAACAGCATACCCTCATCTCAGTTCACCAAGTAAGCAAACACAATTGGTTGAAAGTTGCAACTTACTGCCAGCAACATTAGTACTGTAGCTCTGGAGTTTAGAAGCGATGGATATTGTGGGCAACAGTGCATTTTTGGACTAATCTGAATAAGGCTTTACACAAATACATAGCTTAACTGCCATGCCTACCTAATGCTAAGCTATGTTTAGGCAGCTCCTGATGAGGTGAGAAGTTCATTGAAGTTAGTGGGTAACACCAAATGTGCTCTTATACATAAGCCTATAAAGCATCAGTAAATGACTTATTGACTTACTCTGAGCCCCTTCTTGTTAGCAATGGTGATGGACAGGTTGACAGATGAGATCAGGCAGGAGTCTCCGTGGACTGTGATGTTTGCAGATGACATTGTGATCTGTAGTGAGAGTAGGGAGGAGGTGGAAGAGAGCCTGGAGAGGTGGAGATATGCACTGGAGAGAAAAGGAATGAAAATCATTAGAAGAAAGACAGAGTACATGTGCATAATGAGAGGGAGGCAGGTGGAACGGTGAAGATGCAAGGAGTAGATGTGGTGAAGGTGGATGAGTTTAAATACTTGGGATCAACCTTCCAAAGCAACAGACAGAGCACAAGAGAGGTGAAGAAGAGAGTGCAGGCAGTGTGGAGTAGGTGGAGACGAGTGTCAGGGGTGCTTTGTGACAGAAGGATAGCAGAAGAGTGAAGGGGAAGGTTTACAAGACGAGGTCTGCTGTGACGTATGGTTTGGAGATGGTGACACTGACAAAAAGACAGGAAGCAGAGCTGGAGGTGGCAGAGTTGAAGAAGCTGAGGTTTTCTCTGGGAGTGACCAGGATGGACAAGATTAGAAATGAGTCCACTGGAAGGACAGCTCAGGTTGAGAAGTTTGGAGACAAAGTCGGAGAGGCAAGGCTGAGATGGTTTGGACATGTGCAGAGGAGGGATAGTGGACATACTGGACAAAGGATGTTGAAGATGGAGCTGCCAGGCAGGAGGAGAAGAGGAAGACCAGAGAGTGGATGTAGTGAAGGAGGACATGCAGAGGGTTGGTGTGAGAGAAGAGGATGCAGGGGATAGGCTGAGATGGAGGCAGATGATCCGCTGTGGCGACCCCTAATGGGAGCAAAGAAGAAGAAATGACTTACAATTGTTACTCTTTGCTAAAAATTGTATCCTTCTTCTTCTTCTTCTTATTATTATTATTCCCTGTCATAGAGACACAGTTAGTGCACCTAACTGACCTGCTTGGCCTGTGGCAACGGCTCTTACTTTTGTTAGTTGTAAGTTTTACGGTTTAAGTAAATTACCTAATAAAGTGGCCTCCTGGTCAAAGCAGATCTGCCCTTTGATCTTTTCCTTTCATCTCTCGAGCAAGCCGTGGACCGAGTCTGGCAGTAGTAACAATCCCACTCCAGAAATTGTATATAATTAAAAATGGAATTGAACTGAACTGAATTGAGTTAAGCATTAAGAAAACACTTCATTACACACAACCTATAGGTAATTTAAAAATATCAGCTTAGGATCTGTGCGGTTTTGACTTGCTGTAAGTGGGTTGTTGGAAGCTCATTGGTTAATATCCATCCATTTTCTTAACCGCTTATCCAATTAAGAGTTAAGGCTGGGGGGGGATGGGGGTTGGCTGTACATGTTAACAGGATAGGAAAAAAATGCTCATAATCATGTAGGAATTTTGGAGCCGGACGCGCACAGTCTGGTGCTTTCAAAATACAGATGAACGTAAGCACCCAGACAGGGCCGCTCTGGGCCACCCAGACAGGCTGCGAGCAAATGTTTGTTTACAAATGACCAGATTGTAGTCGCTCCAATGGCTCATTGGATTACGGTCACTGCCAAGTGTCTCAGATTGGCATCGCACAAGCAGGGCCAGAGTGCCGGCCTGAAGAAAACAAAAACACGTCAATAACACAGAGCCATAAACAATAGCGTGATTTATTGATTGCCCCAGAAACAGCTGTTATGTAAATCGATCCTGATCGGCCGTTAGCATCGCACAGGCGCGTCGGTTATCTGAATTGATGTCTTTGTGAACAGCAGCAGGGATACATGCTCTGTTTGTAAGGGCTTAAGCATAAATGGATTTTTAAAAAGGCGCACAACATTGTAGCCAGACTTGATAAGACAATTAAAAGCTCAACAGTATGTAAGTTCAAAGTTTACAGCTTACTGTTTTGGCACCATCCCCTTCTCTGCATCAAAGCCTGTCCCCTTTATCCAAGATGCCATGTCGCTCAGAAATGTCATTAATTCGACCGTTATATAAGGAGTTGTTTTTCTGCAGCGCTCTGTACTTTAAAGCAGGGCTAGTGATAGCATAAGGTTGCATAAGATGCATTAGAGGGTGATGTCTTGTTGTCTTCTCTGTGGCGGCTGATACTGTCTGTATCAGCTTCTGATGTGACTCGATAACACTGAGCGAAGGTTGCCACACCATGTTTAGGCTGAAGGTCAGGATGTGAGAAGTCATTTCTCGGAGAGCTCTTTAAGTCACTGAGTTCAAAGAAAACACTCGGATAATGACACAGCAGCAGATAACAATTACGGCAAATCCCAGTGTTCACAATACAGTGTGCGATCAATGATATGACCTAACTGGAGGAAAAGCCTGGCATTAAAAGTGTTTGCACTAATGTACTGTATTGCTTTTGCACTGGAAGTGTACACTAGACTTACACAAAAGTTTTCAATCTGTGCTGCCCATCCTGTGATTCAGTAGCTTGTACAACACCTTGAGCAGCAATAACTTGGAGAAGCAGTTTTCTGTATGACTTCATCAGTCTCTCATGTCGCTGTGAAAATTGAAAAGTGTCCTTAAAATGAGAAATGTAACCTTCAGTACAATTTGGGAGAAGACCCATTAGGTGACCGATGTGTTTAGAGCTCATCAGTACTCCAGGAGGAGTAGTGATTCTTGTGAAAAATAAAAAAGCCACATAATGACAACTGCAAATGACAATTATCACCTCGACTTTGAACACAGTTTGGGTGGAGACCCATTAGGTGATCATTTGTAGTAAGCTTCAATAAAATCTAACCAATACACCAGGAGGAGTAGCAATTCTTGTGAAAATGGAAAAATGCTCATAAAATAACATGACCTTGGTGAATACTGTTTCTCTAAATTCTGGCCAAAACGCTAAAAGGAGTAGTGTTTCTTGCCGTCTGCCATTAGCGGATGGACAGATGACACCTTGCCATGGTATTAGTGCGTCAGCCCTTGGGCCAAATGAGCGTACTTGAGGAATTTCGGCTCACGCTTCTTTTCAAAGTTGCTTCAGTTCATTGAGGTTTATGCACAACTGTCTTACCATAGCATTTAAACAAGCAAATAACTTTATTCATCCCCAGATAAGGAAATTACAAATCACCAGCTCTCTTATTCTTAGTTGTTACACACACACTATTACATGCAACATACAGGAGTGAGGGAAGTTAGTGAGCGAGGCTGCCCATTGCAAGTGCCAGGGAGCAACGCAGGGGGTTCGGTACCTTGCTCAAGGGCACTTCGACAATGCTCAGAGGTTGATCCCACATCTCTTTGACCTCTAATCCATCTCCACACATATCTAGGGTGATGTCTTGTACTGGCAGGTCTTGGATGGGCACTGGGTAAAGTGTCCTGGCAGGTCTTGAGCCGGCGGCCTTCAGCAACCCTCTGGTTCCCAAACAAGTCCTCCAACACACTGAGCCATTGCCTCCCTCAGTGGGGTTGAGGTCTGGACTTTGACTGGACCATTGCAACCATTGGGATTCTTGTCCTGTTATATGACTCAGTTTTGGACAAGCGTTATATGACAGACGTCCAGGAAACATTTTAATGATGAATAACCTTTTTTTGTGGATATCTATAGTCAAAAATAGTTAAAAAATGAAATTTAAACCAGCATTGTGGATATTCCTTTGACATCAGTTTGAGGTAACTTTTGAACATTGCCTGGAAGTTGTTGATTTTCTAGCAAGCGAAAGTTTTTGTATACTAGTAGTTGTATACTTTGGGTGCTATTAAGAAAACTTTAGATCCTCCTACTATCCCCACACAGAGGTCTGAGGGATCTTCCAGGATCAGTGATGCTACTTTTTGCAGAAGTGATTGGGCAGTAATTGATGATTCATTACCTGTTGATCTCTTATCTAGAACTCAACCTGCTCTGGAACAGGTTAGGTCTGCAGCCAAAGTTGCCCCATTGATACACCCCGGTAAAAAGCAAACCACCATCATAGTACTGAAAACCCAGAGTTAACCCTGAAGTTGCCTGGATAACAACACATCCCACTTCGTAGAACAGGCCTCTGAGGGTATAATGCAGACATTGGGGATGAGTTTAAGAGTCCAACTTTTGAGGGTTCACCAAGCAACCAGAGAGGCAGAACTTAGGAGTACGTAACTGTGAATTGCTTAAAAATGCTGTTCATTTCTTTTCAGAAACCGGCTTAGGTATGAGTAGTCTGTGTATCTGGGGAAGATGTGTGGATGTCTGTTGTCAACCATGCATTAACTAGATTTAAAAAAAAACAAAGATAACTTAATTCCTTCATTGCAATAATCTGAGCTATAGTTCTTCATTTGTAAGAGACAGTCTGACTCTATCTTTATTCTACATGAGAACAACACAAACACCTGTCTGTCTGTGGTTTCGTTTTTGCTGTCATACTACGACCAGTTTTGACCAGTGAGATAACATTGGGGTTTCAGTCGCGTTTGTTGGGTGGCTTCACATTGGACTCAAGAATATTTTGGTATGCAGACGAGTTTACGGTCGATTCGATGACTGCAAGGTGCCCGGGTCCTGTGGCCGCAAGACAAACTCAAATCATCACCCCTCCACCACCGTGCTTCACAGTTAGCATGAGGTGTTGGCGCTGATATGCTGTGATTCATTGTGAAGTACGTTTCTTTTCATGAGCACGATTTTTTTCCTGCAAAAGCAGAAAGATGTCGCCATGGCAACCAGTAAAATAAAGCTTAACTGCTGTATGTGAACACAAACCAAGGTCTTTTTATAATGCACAACCTAAACCAAGTTGTTAGCAGCTAAACTTCACAAAGCAACGTAATTGTAATTAATTATGTATTTAAATATGAAAAAAGGATGTGTGAAAATGTGTGCTGTGTAAGAGTCAAACTCTGGTCTGTGATGCGAGAGGAGACGTATTTGCACGTTCACCATCTGATGTGGACTCATTTTTTTCTTGTGAAAGCTTTCTGTGTGGATGGACATGAATGAGGATGGATGAGACTGGATGCGGGGAAGTTCATGTTGACGGACATGAAAAAATTGCCAAATTCACGCCCAGGGACACGAATCAATAGACAGTAGTCGAGGCTATTTCAGGAACTGCTGCGAGATCCGGTCGTATGGCCAAAATCTCCACTTTGGTCTTTGGTTCCAGAAGTCTTGTGGTTTGTCCAGAGGCAACTTTGCAAACCTAAGCCATGCTGCCATGTTCTTTTTCCATGCCTGTTCAGACTTTCTCTAATTGTACTGCCATGAACTTTAAGATTTTACATGCTAACTGAGTTCTGTAGCGTCTAGGATGTAGCTCCTGGGTTTCTTGCACTTTCTCTGAGCGCTGCACGGTCTGACCTTGGGGTGAATTTGCCGGGACGCCCACTCCTGGAAAGATTGTGGCATTGTGTTAACACACACCCAAATCCTGCAGACCAGCAACCTGCCAAAACCACTGGCTGATTACAGGAGTTCTAATTACAGCAGGGCTAAAGTTCTATCAAAAACAGATAACAGAAGGAATGACGGCTAAAGGATCATCCA
The DNA here is from genome assembly GCA_015106775.1 of Etroplus canarensis. Classification (NCBI taxonomy): domain Eukaryota; kingdom Metazoa; phylum Chordata; class Actinopteri; order Cichliformes; family Cichlidae; genus Etroplus; species Etroplus canarensis. The sequence continues at coordinate 5,833 of VUQH01089179.1, read as the reverse complement.
TTACATCCTTCCTACTTCATGAAGAATAGTTTCCTGCCAGCTGAAAAATATCTCAGCACATTTAGCAGTTTACTTCAGCAGACTCTCCCTGTTCCGTCTTTCTTGACACTTTCGCATAATTATGTGGCCATGAATGCAATCGCGCCTTGAGGCGCTGATGAGTCAAATTCAGCTTTGGCGTGGGAACGCGTCTTTGTTTTTCTCACTCCGTGTACCGACACTAGAGGCTGCGAATTTCCTGTACACAACAGGGAGGAAGAAAAGTGACCTAATTTAGATCCTGACGTGTCAAATCTGGGCTTATGTGAATAAATTAAGCAGCAGCGTGGAGGGAAACCACCAGTCTAGATAGGCTTAGGTGTCGGGCATAAGAAGCGTGGGTGAGAGTTTGGCATTAAGCCGATACCTCCCTTTACTGTACACACACAAATCTGCTGCGCTGATAGTGGACCTAACAAGAGTGTTTTATGAATGACTTGCATGGCTAAATTAGCCCTGACAACACATAAGCCTTCTTAGATTCCAAATCATTGAACTGGGTCTCGGAAAGTGCGCTTAATTCTTAGTAAAACAGCATAAGAAGAGATATAATGAGCCGAAGAAATATGCTTACATACCTCAAGTATGCATTAATTTTTTTTTTTTATCACATGCTCATAATCTAACCCCGACCGCCTTTGTGAGCGCTTCTGCTTCATTTTATTGCCGAACGGGCTGCTAGCTCCAGTTTATGCCAAAACAGGTCGGGTCAGGGTCACCGAAGGGCCGCCATGGTGACCTCCCAACCCCGCCGCTTATTATGCCGCATGATATAATCGAGCAGGACTGCTGCACAGGTCAGCTTGCCGTCCAGTCGGAGATTTTATGGGAATGTCATTTCATAACAGCCAAGAGAGCGAGCGGGGGGGGGGGGGGGGGGGGCCGAGAT
>VUQH01089176.1:22230-35786 GCA_015106775.1 Etroplus canarensis | reverse complement strand
GAATTTGTACATTTTAAATGTGCTGCTATCACCTGCATGTTGCCTTGTCTTATCATTAAGTTTATGTCAGAGTAATTAGAGACTTAAAAAGCTATATCAATAAAATGGGGAATAATGTCATACTGTATATGTGGGCATTACATGCAAATGTATATTATTTTACTGCATTTGGAGATATTTTCGGAAGTTTGGAGTGGTGTGTTTTATTTTTGTAAGCTGAATGGCTTTATTTTGGTGTGAATAGAAAATAAAATGAAACGTAATTTTTGTGAGGCCATGAGTGGAACAGAGATTGAAATATCTTCTCTGAAAGCTCGGGGTTTGGTGGGATTTCAAAGTGCTCCATGTACTGTAGACCAAGTGTTCCTCTCAAAATATTTATGGCTTTACTAGACCGTTGGTGGAAACACTGTAAATTATCAACAGAAAGGAAGTGGTTTGATCTGTCAAGTCTGTAATAATCTGAATTAACTCAGAAAACCCATATTTAACTTATATGGCCAAAGAACCAATGAGCTAATGCCGTGGTGAGACATTTTCCATCCACAATTCACAAGAATCGCGACTAGACTATTGTTCTAAATTAAATGAAACTTGCACACAATGATCACCTAATGGGTCTTCACCCAAATTGTGTTCAAGGTCATATTTGTAATTTTTCGGACACTTTCTTCTAAAAGAATTGGTTTGGATTGTTCCTAAAATGTGTGCACGCGTGTATACCTCTGCCATGTATACATAAATGTCGTCATTTGGTATATTTATTGCATGATAAAGTCTTAAAATAGGTTAGGGCAGTTTAAGAACTAGGGCCTATGTTCTGGATATGACTGTTTGCGAGCCTCCTTGACTTCTCAGTGGAATTTAAATCTAATTTTATGTGATACAGCCAATCAATGACAAGAAAACTCATCACTGTCTTTCTGTACTTCACACATTGCTATAACCTGTGAGTTGTGATGGACCATGAGCCAGATGAGCTACCAAGTCAGTGATGTTCTTATTGAATATTTAGAAAGTCATTACGTTATTAAAACCAACAAACAAAAGCTAGGAGGTGTCAGAAGGTGGCAGCAATGCTATTAAAAGCTGTTTACCAATCTGCATTAAACACAGAAGAATGCATTGCCAACTACCAGGTAAAGCATGACTACGGGTGTCAGAAAGAGCTGACGAATAAATGTAAACGAGGTCCCATGTAAGCTCTAGCCAGTCACAAGTCTGCCACAGCTAAGCACAGTCATTTGAGATCAGTTAAGGTGGGGTGGGATTTCTGAAGAATAGTCAAATTAGTTGCCTCTGATAGTCTGACGTGCCCATCCCTACTCTAATGGATCCTTTGTGCCCACATTACTGATCTTTGCCAGACTGAGGCAGAGGAGTGTCCAGGAAACCACAGCAATTCAGGTCTGCTCTGCTTGTTGTGATCGTTTGATTTACTGTAATCTTATTTCATCAGTAGATGAGTCATCCGTTTCTCTTTACATTGTGGATACCCAAGAAATGCTAGTTTGTTTTTTTTCCAACTAATATTTGGAAAGGTAATACATTGGAGATTTATCTGAAAGTCATACAGTAGATCAGCACTGTTTAAACTTGTCAGTTGTTTGAATGTAGCAGAAGTCTTAAATTCAAGCTTATAAAATGGCTAAAGTGAGATCTTCATTAATCTTTGCTGCCATTTCCTCTTAGCTGAGGACAGTAGAGACATTTTATAAGTTGGTCAATGCCATGAATTTCTTTCCTTTAACTGTGGTCTGCCATTTAGGTGGTGTATTATCTAAGGACGGCAGGCTAAAGTGGCCCAAATCCGATTTTTTTGTCCATATGTGACCCATATCTGATTTTTTATGACACTCTGAACAGCACAAATCGGATTTTTTCAAATCTTATTCAGGCCACTTTCCCATGTGGCCTGAATCTGATGTTTTTCAAAGCGACCTCAAGTCTGAATGGCCATGTCGCACTTCATCCGACTTTTACGTCATTGAAGTGAGACAGACGTTATAATTCCGCGCCGGAGGAGGTGAGATTTAGCAAGATCAAAAGTAAACAATGGACGAAACAAGCATGGCGGACAGCATTGATGGAGCTAGTCAGTAGAAAGAAAGTGAAGTTTTACTGACATGTGTAGCATCCATATCTACTTCCGTAAACACAGCGTGCTGCGTGTGACGCCACGTCTTCTTCTGCGCATGTGCGTCACTTCAGGGCTGTAGACTGTTCACACTGGAGTCAGAACGTGGTCGTGTCTAAATTCCTTGAACGACCACGGAAAAAAAATCGGATCTCAGCAAAAGTGGGATTGGAGCATTAAGACCTGCAGTGTGAACGTGGCCTAAGACAAACCGTGTTCTGCTTTAGGCTTGAACCAGAATATGGCTCATATGTGGTTGTGAAAGTGATCTCCACCGACCTCCCGGGCAATCCGTGTCATAGTCAAGAAAGACCAGGTCTCTTTCTGTTTAAAAGAAAAAACTTGGTCGTTAGGCTGATTAGTAGGCACGGTTTGTTACTTACCATACTTTCGAGTTTCACTTTTAAACCATCTCAAGTCCTGGAGCTCTGAGGTTCACTCTTTCAGTTTCTGTCACTCCCCCTCTTCACCATCTCCCAACGTGGGGTACTTATTTCTGTTGCTAGGTTGTTTCCGCACTTAGGATAGTTGTCTATAGCTACATGACTAAACAAAAGTGCTACGCTCTTCCTATATTTGCTACACATCTTCCTTGCCAGTGGCACAGAGTTTTACAGTGAGAAGTAAGATTTGACACTCTCACTGTTGACACTTCAGTTACTAATGATCCAACTTTCAGACCCAACATTATCTTCAAGAATCAAGCTAGCCATCTAACGGGGCTAGATCTCTGATGACACCTTCACTGAAGTGTACATGATGGCCTATTTTTAGTAGACAGAAGAAATCACACTCCTCAAAAAATTAAGGGGAACGCTCAATCTTCACAGTATAACACAAAGTCAGTTAAACTTCAGGGTTTTCGCTCTGTCCAGTTAGGAAGCTTGAAGCATTGTGTATCCATTTTACCTGATTTGGTGCAAATGAGAGTGAAAAACAGGTGCACTGGAGAGGAAACAAATAGGCCATCTTCACAAAAGGGGATGTTTTTCTCAGTGGTGATTGATTTTTCTCTAGTTTTGCTTTTCGCTAGTGTCCTTGTTACTACTGGTTGCACGAGACAACGTCTGGGCATATTGTAGTTGTTGCCTTTCCAGGTTGATATCCCTGAAGTTTAACTGACCTTGTGATGACCAAGTGTACCCTTCATTTATTTATTTATTTTTTGAGCAGTGTATATTCTGTCACTTTTCAACATCCATACAGTTTAGAACAGGGCCAACTTTCATCAGGACATAGAAGTAGAGCTAGCGTTTAACCCTGCAAGTTTGGCGAGCCGCAAAAATCACAGAAAACAATGAAAACAATCACTTCCCAAACTGCCACACCCAGACTGTGTTGCTCATGCAATGCATTCGCAGTGGTGATTACAGGATTACATTTGCTTTACATGATTTAAGACAGTTTTTAAGAATAATTTAGCCATGGCCCTTTACTTGACTCCCCCAGCTCGCTACAATCCTTCTTGAACTCCAGGGCCGCCAGCTAACAGTTTCTATTGATTCGCATACAAGCAGCTGATCAGATGGTTTTGGAGTCATGCTCAAATTCTCCAGCTTTCTTTCACTTGAGGCCTTCGGGGTTAATCCAAGACCCAAACCACACATCACTTCCCCTACTCACTACTCTCCTTCTTGCAACATGAACATTCTCAGCTCCCTGCTCCTTTCTGCTGCCGCTGCCGCCACCAAATAAATCTGATCATTTCTGCATTAAGAGGCATCGCTCTTCAGTGCAGCATGTTCTGGTTTTTTTTTTTTTTCAGCAAGAGTACTTTTGATAGCACTCTCATATCTAAACAAGCACAGGGTGGGAAAGCACCTCATTAGCTCATCCGGTGGAAGAACCAGTGACCTAATGCACCGGCGAGGCGACCGCCATCCATCCGTCGGCCTAAATTTTACACGAATCATTACTCCTCCTGGAGTATTGGTCAGATTTTAATGAAACTTGCACACGATGATCGCCAGATGGATCTTCACCCAAACTGGGCTCGAGGTCAAGGTCATATTTGGAGGCAATTTATCTGAATTTAGAGTGGGACCACGCCTCAAACACTCCCCTTCCGGCAGTATTGTCTGTAAATGTCCACTTGCTCTGCGCACGTGTTGATTCTCGTTGCCACACCCTCCCTCCTCTTTTTCTCTGTTTTCCAACTTCCCTCAAAGGTAGTGGGGGATCTGGCCTTCCCCATTACGCTGCCTCCAGCCTAGCTCCTTGCTGTATTGTCAATGAATGTGCCATTCGCATTTGTGGTCCTTTCTCCTGAATTGACATTTTCACAAGAATCACTACTCCTCCTACAGTATTGGTTAGAGTTTAATGAAACTTGCACCCCTCACCTGATGGATCTTCACCCAAATTGTGCTGAAGGTCAAGGACAAATCAGTAATTTTTCAGGCATTTTTCCAATTTCACAAGAAGCACTACTCCTAAGAGTAGTGGCGTGGATTGTAATGTTCATAAAAAGAGTATTTGAGAGTTTGGTACTGTGCCATCTATGTGTGAATGCTGTCTTTAGGTTCGTGAATGGCATAACAAGCCATAAGCGAGGTTGGGGCTGTCTCAGGACCATTGCGTAGGTCATCAGCTGTTAGTGGGTGATAACAGAGCAAAAACATAGTTCGCCAACATGATCAGCACAATTTTCCACTTTTACAAGTGGATAACTTGAAGGTCGATTCATAACATTTCAGTGTCGCTCTTCCTATGTTTGCTGTTCCATTTGTGATCTCAGACTTGGTTCTCTTCTTTCAGATGGTAGAGTTACTGCTAACAGGGCTGTGATAACCAAATTTGGCGTAGCACTTGTATCTTGTTAGATGGTGGTGATCATGATCTTATTGGTTATGACAATAGAGGGAATGATCCTACTGATTAACGCCCACATTAGGAAGGCACGACTGGGGCCTTCCTATCACTATTATGCTAACATCAGTTACAGTATATGGCATGCGTCATATAATTTCATTTTATTCACATATTTTATGGCCATAGCTACTACTAATCTTGTAGCCATAATACTCCAAAACTCAAGCACTTTTCATTAGGTGGCAAACAAGATTAACCCTAGTCCTGCCAGCTATACGACCAGCTACCTCACACATTACATTAACCTCTGAACTGTGATGGATTGTGAGCTGGATGAGCTACTGCATCACTGACATTCTGGTTATCATGCTATCAGGACTTCACATAATTCAGTGTCCAGAAGGGTAGTGGTTCCCACATTTGTAATACAAGCAAAAGGTCCCTGGTTCGATTCCAGGTGGGGACACAAGCCCCTCTCCCCATGGATGCTGTGGTGACCCCTTGCGGAGAACACAAAGGAGCAGCCAAAGTTCCATTTCAGGAACCCCTCAAATGTTTAAGACTTTCTCATCCTAAATGTGGGAAAACAGTAACTTCAACTGTTTGACATAAAATAACTGGAGCCTAAGAGCTTCTGCCATTTCTTCCGCCATTATACACATGATAGGCTAATTCTCCTTCAAAGTACCCTTGACTCTGACTAGCTTAGAGATGGAGTTGGTCTCTGGGTTCAGCACGCAGCTGCCCACTGTTCTTAATAGCTTGGATGGGTTAACTGCATGCATGGAAAAAATATCCCTCCAGGGATTAATAGGTTAATCTTACACAACTTCATTTAATATGAATGCAAACTAAACACTAATCCTCAATGCCGCTCCTTTCATTCACGGTGCTCCCGCTGCCTCACTAAAGGTTACTGAACTGATGTAGCATTTTACGTCACCGTTTTCTTTCTCTGCCTCTGTATATAAAGTATTTGAGTAAAAATGTATCATGGAATGGGGTCTAATGTTTAATATTACTGACGTCACCGTGGTGCGGATGATTGTACCCTATTAGATTCGTTTTCAAACATGAGCCACATTCATCCCGACATTTACCTAAAACTACTTGTGATGCAGTTAAGTTGGAAAACTCGTTACACCGTCTTAACCCTCTGAGGTCTAACCCATAATCAGTGCCGACCCCAATCCTAGCCCCAAACCCTGCATATGTAGTTTTATTAAGTGCATCAGTTGGAATGATTTTTTTTTTTTGGTCCACTGACTGCAAAGGCCAGCACAACAACTGTTTAAAAAGAACAAAATTTACATATTCAGAAAGAATAGGACTAGGGTGAGAGTTAGGGTTAGAGGGTTAATTGTGTCACTTGAGCAGGAGATAACTCCAGGAGGTAAAATGAGCAGGTCATGTGAAAGTTTTCGTTTTGGGTGCAGTGGCTGTGAAATCCATTTATCGATGCTATATCTAAGCCCTGTGGCTTAATTGACCAAATTAACCTGGACCAGACTTGGCCATTAAAATCTCTCTCTTTTTTGCACTCCTTTTTTCTTTTACCCTTGATAACAGTATGCATCCCTGCTAATTACTTCTCATAAGGTTTGGTCTTGTAAGCATGACTTGGCAGTTTTCTCTCAAGTGCAAAAAGAGCAAAAATAGTCTAGCTTATTTAACCCTTTCATGTCCAAGCCACCAAAGGCGCTAACCCTAACCCTTAATTTTGAAGAAAGGCAAAACAGGCAGATGGTTGTAAAAATGTGAATAGCTTTTGCTGATTGCCAACATTTGGGAGACCAATTTAATTATTAAAAAAAATACATATTTGGCATTCCTAGGGTTAGAGTTAGGATCTGGGAGGGTTAAAGGGCAGTGGGGTAGCCCCACTGAAGGCAAATGATCGACTGCATATTGTAAAATATGGACTTAGCTTTGGGGTCAGAAAAGTGAGGCCAGCATGGAAGTGCCTTAAACTTGCATTCTTTCTAATTGCCGACAGGGGATATCTTGTCTGGCTTCAAAAATAAGCCTGGTTATATAAAAGTCTATGGGAAAATGACCCTTCTGCTTGCTTGCTCTGTAGCCTCAGAACAATCGTTCCTGACAAGTCTCTGCTCTCAGTCTATAGTTAAATGTTTTACTGAATATGCTATGATGTTACTCTGTGAATTTTGGTCCCCTGAGAATCAAAAGATGGACGAAGTAGGTTATTGCTATGGGCTGGGCCTACTTTGTCATTGATAGGTTCCTACTAGCGATGTTTCTGGCAACTTGTTTACTAGTTGTTTAAATGGGAGGAAACAATTTACTAGTTTACTAGTCTAAAGACAAGAACAGTCAAACTTGAACACAGTCTAACAGATAAGGTGAGCATACAGAATTATATAAACCAATAATCATGATATTCAATAACCATGCCATGTTTTCATTGCTGAAATGCACAACACTTTGCTAAGTGTTGCTAATTTTTGCAGTGCTAACAGCACATAGGTGTGCAAAGTGTGGTCCTGTTCGCAAAGTTGTCATTTGCGTATTTACAACTTCCCTAGAGAGGCGTGCCACCAGGGGGCGTTTCTAGTTGAGGTGGCATGGGGTGGTACTCCTCCCCACCACCAAAAAGTCCCATTGGACCAGAGCACTCTTAATTTTACAATGCCCAACACCACTGGATATGACCATGGGCGGGAATAAATTAAACAGTTTACTGGACTTGTACATCTGCTTCTTTTGGATGCACAGTGTAGTGGTTTACACACTCGCTTTACAAATGAAAGGTCCCTGGTTCGATTCCAGGTGGGGACACAAGCCCCTGTCGCCATGGTGGGTAGTGTCAGAAAGGGCATGCGGTGTCAAATCTCTGCAAAATTACCAATGCGGGAGCAGCCAAAGATACATGCCTGCAAATATTATCTTTTGTACTCTTTAGTTATTTACTGTGTTGCAGATAAATTGCAGATAGATCAAGATACCCAGCAATATATAAGTAATCAAAATAAACAGCCACTACATCAATGCATCAATAATTTTGATCCAGTGTATGATTCTACAAAGTGCCAAAGTGATTATGTTTACTTTAGGTACTTTAAATATATTTGATTGTACAACTTGTGCACTGTTAAGCTACTTAAGTAGGGTTACAACTTTTACTTAAGTGCTGCACTTTTTTCACGTAACCTTGTTCTTGGACCCAACATCTTTGAACAAACAGGAAAGTTGTTGTACTTCAAACATTAACAAAATAAAAATTAATTCAACCAACTCGTATTTCTGGTGCCGACTAGCATGAGCAGCATTTAAATGTCTGGTCAACTTGTAGCTCACATCCTTCATGTCTGCCGTATGGGTGTTCGGCGTCCCCTCATTCCTTCACGAGATCCAGCCCTCGCTCTTCAGGAAAACCGAGATGGTGACCGTGAAAACACTCAGCTTGAGGCTTCGCAGCAGCTCTTCACTAACCGCTGAGTTCCATCTTTTATACACAGTCTGTGACACCCGTAGTTGGGGATTTTCTTCAATGCAGACTGAATTTGTTTTTCCAAACGCAAGTTTGATCTTTTCTGTTGTTTAGAACTAAGCCATGTCTTGTTTTTCTAGATTAGATATTACATCAGATGATGCGGATTTCTTGAGACTTTGCGTATATAGGCGTTTATCCCAAAGGATTCCTGCTTGAATTTAAATGTTGACCGCGTTAAATATGCACTGCTTACTGTAAACAAGAAGAGCTGATTTTTATCACACAGTAACAGGTTTTTTTTAATATACCCTGGTGTAGTCTCACTTCCAGCTGTTGCAATGTAAAATGTTAAAAAAAAACAGAGGGGCTGCTAAGCGGCGAGGATTCTTTACTCTGTATCAGCGGACTGATATGTGAGGAGTAGGTAGAGCGGCAGATCAAGAGCCTATAAGAGAGAAACATGGAGTTGTCTGAATGTGTGAGCACCCTGCACTTCAATACTCCACACGTCACTGCATTGCATTGTGGGATGTCTTTATCGCGCAGCTATCAGTGGGACTTGATCGCTTCTGAAGGGGAAATTCTGGCTGAGCTGGCTCTCTGCCTTCCTCGCACAAGTAAAAGGGTGGGCTGGAATTTTTTTGAATCTAAAAGAGAGATGTCTATGATATGGGAAGGTGTGGCGACATTGTTTTCTAGCCAGCACTCAAATTGGTCCCAAGCAGGGATGCTGCAGTACCAGAAATGTAGTAGTCCGTACCACCAGTAGACTCACACGATTCTTGATAAACTGTAAAAACAGAATTCTTAACAACTTAATTATGTCAACTTGTACCACATGATTTAATTAAGTTTCTTTAAATCAAGTTAACAAGTCAGATCAACTGAACAGATTTAAGTTAGATACACTTTAATAATTTAAGTGTCTTTCAATTAGAATTTTGGCTTATTCTAATTTAATTACTAGCTCTGTACTTTCAGCTGCTACCTTGTATTGCATCCAAGGGGTGGTCACAGTGGATTAATCCACATCGGTAATTTGGCAGAGGTTCTACGCCAGATGCAACCCTCCATGGTGAGAGGGCCTTGTGTCTCCACCTGGAATTGAACCAGGGACCTTTTTCTCAGAAGGCAAATATGTAAACCACTACATTACAGAGACATTAACTCAGCAATTAGCTTTACTCCAAAGTATTGCATTACTTTTTTCCAACATAACACTTTTCCTTCAGGAAAAGTACATTTTACAGTTACTTTGCTGTCTGATTTTAGTTTGTCTTAATTAAAACTTCAAGTTGACTGAAAAAACTCAGAATGACATTTCGTGGACTTTATTACAGAAATTAATTTGTTGTTAGTGAGACTTGAAAGTACGTGGATGAGGAGCGACTGCATTGGGTACCCAGTGGTTTATGCGTGTGCGTATCCAGCAAACATTTCGACGCTGAATAAACGTCACCTGGCATTTTTTTTTTTTGTTGTTGTTGACGTGTAGTCACGGTTGAAAAATAGTTCGAAAATGACAGTCGAACCGATGTTGCAGACGTTCTCCCCGTGTCGCATGGACGTAGTCTTTAAATGTTACCTCCATGTTGTTTCTAGCAAGAGAACGTTTGTGTTCAACAGTTGCTTCTCTTTATTGGTTAGAATAAAGACAAATAACGAAAACATTCTCGATGGACCGAATGATAAGTAAAAAAGCAAACACTGGGGAGGTGATTTAAACTCATGACCTCCATCTCTGATCCCGCTGAGCTATTTCATTGCTCAGAAAAGCCATAAGGTCCTAGGCTTACAACGCTGACATCAGGGACAGAGAGGAGATTTTAACAGTCCATCGCATGAAGTTCACCATGCAACAAATGAGACAAAATTTAGATATCATAACCATGAGTTGCTCAAAAATGTTGTTTTAAAAAACAAACAAAAAGAAATAGGCTACGGTAAGATTAGTCTGTGTATGTGGAGAAAACATTGTGTGGACATCTGTTCACAACCATGCTCTAACCTGATTAGTTGGCCTTGTTTAAAAAAAAAAGAAAGATACATTTACTTCCTTCATAGCAAACATCCGAGCTACATGTCTCACTCTGCAAGAGATGGTCTGACTGAGCCTCTTTTTGTTGAAACACCATCAGCATCTGATTGTCTACAGTTCAGTTTTTGCAGTCTAACCGTGACCAGTTTTGACTGGTGGAGATGCCGTTGTGGTTTCAGCCATGTTTGCCGGGTGTACACAACTAAAATAGCATGGGTACAAATGCTTATGTGTCTGTACATTAGGTTTGAGAGTATTTATTTGTTTTGGGGGTTTATTGCTTTTGAAAGGAAGATGAATGTTAATAGTTATTTACTAATTAGGAGGGGGAAGGACCCTATATGTTTATACTTATACTCCTTTTCCAACATAGTACCTAAGTTAATTATACACTGACTCTATCAGTAATTATAGTGTCATTGTTTTGCTTCCGTTTGTCATTACTGTCTCTATTTCTTGTATGATTATATTATAGTTACCACTCACTCTTTTTTCTCTTATTTCTAAATGTTCACACTGAACTAAACTAAACCAAACCTTGAATTCTTTGAACAGACCTTGGTGCTGGTCTCTTTCAGGTGCTTAGGCGCTAAAGTGAGCAGTCTTTGCACATCGCACACTTTTTGTGAATCAACTAGCGCTCCTTGGTCATCCGCTTTGAATGCAAAGTACACTGAGTACTCGACTCCCGACTTATTAATGAGCTGGGCGGAGCTATCCTGGCAGCTGCACTAGTGGCCGTCTTCCACATGTAGTTTTTGCTGTGCCATTTGTGGTAATTCCTTTGCTTGTGGGCATCCTTCTTCTGCTTAAGTATGAAAGGATAGACTGAAACACTTACGGCTGTATGCTGCCCCCGTCCGTTGTGGAAGCATTGCAACCTCGGTACATACACAGCGTTTGGTAGTACCAATACTGGAAATAAAGGTATTGTAAGTATGTAAGTATGCAGCTGTGGTGACATTCCTGGTCCCAACCGTAGTCCACATCCGTGCATAACGTACACTGCACGCCTCAGCCTTACATAAACAGAGTTCCACGACATAGCTTTACTCCACTGTTACAATGCTGCCAGCCTCTTCCATACTGGGACGAGCGAACCTGCATATTTAGAGATGCGTCATCAGCTACTTTCAATCAAATATTCCTCTGACTAGAGAGAAGTCGCACGAAATATGCGGGGCTGAGCAGGAGTTAGATTATGGCTGCGAGAACACAAAGTGGAGGCTAAATCCTCTTTATGTAAGTATATTCGAGGGCGATGTCCTTCGCCTTATATTAATGTGGTGACTCTGGGGCAGGAGCTCTCACAACCCCTCTGACAACACAACACTTCTGCAACAGGGATAGTCATCGGCGCCGGAATCAGTGTAATCGCCAAGTGTAACACAGTAAAGGGATTTGCGGATCTTCTTAGGACAACCTTGCATTACGCACAGATAATAGGATTATCCTAAACAGCAGCCAAAGACACGATATGAAGAGTGAATATTACATTTTCAATTCAGCATTGCTTCATTGGCATGGAAGTTTTAAGAGGCAGCATTGTCAAAGCGTCACAATTTGCCCAAATGCTTAGACAGTACTCAACGGAAGCGTTTTGAATAAAATGAGGGTCTTTACTTCACATTTTAAGTGTGAAATGAACCAATATGGCACCTACAGCTCTCCTACACATATATGATCTGTAAACAGAAACACTGTTTGTATAGTTCCATTTAATACATGCTGTTTTATGAGTCACATTTTCAAAGGATGTGTGATCACCATATGATGGATGCGAGGTGGAATTCATCCAAGGAGTACGGCGAGGGGGGGGGGATGGTGCTGGTGTTTTTCATTGGTTGATTAGTAAATGTCATCCAGAACATATAATATCGGCATTGAGAGATGAGGTAAAGGAAGAAGGAAGGGATCCAGATAGAGAGAAAGCGGGGGTTTGAAAATGAAATGGAAAGCTACGGAGACAGAGAGAGAGGACAAAAAAGTGAAAGGGGTCGCAACCTTGTCGTCAGTGTTTGTGCCAGCTAGCAGCTGGAAAAGACTGATGCGCCTGCCTCTCCCATCTGCCTTTCAGACACCCCCGCCACCCATCAGCTCCACATGACCAGAGCATCCTCTTGTTTTTCTCAATGTAACATCACTCCCCTTTTCGCAGAGAACTTCCTCGCTGCTAACACGCTATTGCCTCCTGTCTAACTTCAAGATCTCTTTATGTCACAATACCAGAAGTTTGCTTTTTGAAGTCCCACAATTCTCGGCAGCTACAGCCATGTGAAAAAAGAAAGTTTTCATGCAGTCCTGTGAATACTAAGTGCACCCTTACTGCTGCCATAGGAATTAAGAAGGTAAGCAGCATTCAGGGGCTGCTAATCAGTTGAGCATCAGCCAGTGTGACCACCTCTATCAAAGCATACATTTTGTCAGTTTGCTGGTCTGGAGTATTCGGGTGTCTGCTAACACAGTGCCACAATCTTTCCAGGAGAGTGGACCTCCTAGCAAATATTCCCAAAGGTCAGACCACGCAAGATTCAGAGAAACTGCAAAAATACCACCCAAACAAAAAAAAAACCAAACAAACAAGAGCTACAGCTCAGAGTGCAGGCCTCAGTTAGCATGTTAAATGTTCAAGTTCATGAAAGTACAATTTTTTGGTAGAAAACATTTTTTGGTAGGGTCACCAGGACAAGACCAAAGTAAAGGTGTTTGGTTTTCACCAATGTGGAGCTGTGCAGTATGGCCAATCACAGCATAACAGTGCTAACACCTCGTACCAACTGTCAAGTATGGTGGTGGAGGGTTGTGGATTTGGGCTTGTTTTTGCAGCCACAGGACTTGGTCACCTTGCAGTCAATGAGTTGACCAAAGTATTGTTAAGTCACATGAGAGGCCATGTGTCCGACAGCTAAAGCTTGGTCTAAACTGGTTCATGTAAGAGGACAATGATCTCAAACACAGCAGCAAATCTACAACAGAATGACTGAGAAAGAAAAGAATCAACGTGTTGCAATGGCCCAGTCAAATTCCAGACCTCAACCTGATTGAAATGCTGTGATGGGACCTTAGGAGAGCTGTGCATACACGGATGCCCGAAAACCACGATGAACTAAGTACTT
>VUQH01089173.1:12287-27758 GCA_015106775.1 Etroplus canarensis | reverse complement strand
TTCTTGTTTCTACTGACTTTCATTCCTCTTCTCTCCAGTGCATACCTCCATCTCTCAAGGCTCTCCTCCACCTCCTCCCTACTCTCACTACAGATCACAATGTCATGTGCAAACATCATAGTCCACGGAGACTCCTGCCTGACCTCATCTGTCAATCTGTCCATCACCATTGCAAACAAGAAGGGGCTTAGAGCAGATCCCTGATGTAATCCCACCCCCACCTTGAACCCATCTGTCACTCCTACTGCACACCTCACCTCTGTCTCACTGTCCTCATACATGTCCTGCACCACCTTCACATACTTCTCTGCCACTCCTGACTTCCTCATACAATTCCACCACTTATTTACACTTTGTTAAACAGACGATTAAAAATGGAAACACTACACTGCAACACTACGTGGACAAAAGTATTGGGCCACACCTCTTAATCAGTGAATTCAACTGTTTCGTTCAGTCCCAGTACCACAGGTGTTTAAAATCAAGCACCTAACCATGTGGTCTTTCTTTATTCTATTCTTATTCTATAAGAGCTCACTGAATTAATATAATAATTGCAATCGGGCATGTCATGAAATGTCTTCCCTTCAGCTCTAAGGTATATTATTGCAAGGTGGAAGCATTTAGGAATCACAGCAACTAAATCACAGCACATATAGCTACAAAGTGGGGTTACTGAGAGCTGAGGCCCATAGTGCTTAAAAGTTGCCAGCGCTTTGCTGACTCAGTAACTGCAGAGGTCCAAACCTCCTCTGACATTAACACCAGCACAGAAAAGGTGTGCCAGCAGCTACATGGGTTTCATGGCCTTACATCTATCCTAATGCCTACAGAAGATGCCACTGCCACTGGACTCTGGAGCAATGGAAATGTGTTCTGTAATGAATCCCACTAATCTATCTAGCAGCCTGATGGACGAGTCTGGGTGTGGTGACTGCCTGTGCCAGGAGCACATTACCTGCCTGACTGCCTGTGCCAGCTGTTAAGTTTGGTGGAGGAAGGATAATGCTATAGGGGTTGCTTTTCTAGAGCTGACCCGGGCGCTTTAGTTCCAGTGAAGGGAAATCTTATCAATTTTCAGCTTACCAAGACACCAAGACTGCAAGCCAGGCAATCCAACATCAGTGTCTTTTCTGCTAAATGTTCTCCTGAATGGACAACAAGTCTCACAGACCAACTCCAGAATCTTGTAGAAAGCCTTCCCAGAAGAGTGGAAGCTGTTATAGCTGTAAAGGGGGGACCAACTCCATATTAATGCCTATGGATTTAGAATGGGATGTCATAAAAGCTCCTGTTGGTGAAAATTAGGTGGCCCAATACTTTTGTCCAAACAGTGTATATCTACATTATCAATTTATCCTCCAAGTTAAGGTTAGAGTCATGGAAAAAAGACCCCCAATAGACCCTTAAAATACCTGTGACAAAACAACAAATATTTGGAATATTTCCTTTCTACGGGGGGGATAAATCAATAACTAATCAATTAATCAACTAATTAACTAATTAATTAACTAAACTAAATCCCCTAACATGGGGTATGTAAAGCCTTTCATATCTTATTGTATTGTTTGTACAAGAAACAGTTAATTAAATTAGACTACAAAAACATTTTAAAAAGAATTCATTTATGATAATCAATTTTTTATGTAGTGGAACACACAGGTGATTTTATTGAGAATAATTAAAGTTATTTTAAGTATTAAAAATTCTAATCGAATCATTAACTAATGGATTAATCAACTCATTATTCCAATTTCATTAATTCAAATTACACAACTAACAATTAAACAAACTAGGCTGCAAGGTTAAACTTTAATTAAAATGTATTTAAAAAATGTAAAATTCATTGTCTTGGAGTCCAATATTTTTTACTCTAGTGGAGTACATACTTTATGATTTTTTAAAAATGATAAAATAAGAAAACGAAGACAAATATTTCAAAAGTTATTCAGTTTTTAAAATTAATTTTAAAATGTTTTAATATAATTTTATATGATTACATTGATAATTGTTTAGAATTACTTATTTAGATATTGAAATCAAACTAAACTTTTTCCAAACACTTTGACTAAAGTGTCCAATTTAACGAGTTTCTACTTTAAGCCATACTTGACATAAAGTGAAATAAGCATGAAGTTCTATGAAGTTAGAACCATAGTTTAAGATTTAAGATAAGGCGTGATTTAAGATTTTACACACTACAAATCTTTTCACTTGTGGATGTATGCTTTAAAGGTAAATAACGGCAGCTCCGGTTTTACACTGGTTCATCTTTGTTAACTTGACTTATATGTTAACTCTAGCCTTTCATTCACTGCCAGTCATGCTGCAACCTTTGAGGTGAAACAGCGCCATCTTGCGGTTAAAGCTTGCACCGCAGCTGAGCTCATTAATCATGCCGTGTGCGTGTATGTGTGTGTGCAAATACATTAGACCACCACCCAACGTAAGGTTCATGTATGCCTCAGCTGCCCTAAACTAACAGTAGTGGTAATCACCAAAATCATTTTTATGTCTCTGTAATGGTTAAAACACAAGTATGCAGAAGTTCTTTAACCTAAATGATATTTTAATGTTATTCATGAATTTTCAAATTTACTGTTTTACTAAAACAGAAAAAATACTAAAGCACATTATTATTTCTTGATTAAGATGTCAAATTATAGTTATTTATTTATAGCATTCCTGAATACAATAAATAGTTTTGGTGCTACGCTTGATTAATTTCTAATTTCTCAGAAAAGTCCAGTGAGCCAGCTGGGTTTTCTTCCTTCTAATATTGTAGACGAGAACCCTACATTATTATGCTATACCTTGCAGTATAGAGCGTGTTGAAATGACTGTTGCACAGACTTATTATAGTTTTGTATTCTCTAATCTTTTTATTTTTATTTTGTTTTGAATTTTTGTTTTGAATGCAGTTTAGTTTCACTTAGTTTCCAGAGTGAGTATTGCTCGTTTCAATTTAATTTTTATTATTTGAAAATGCTTAGTTTTAGTTTAGTTTTTATTAGTTTCAGTGTTAGTTTTATTTTTCTTAGTTATTATAATATGGATGGTATTTGTCAGGGCAAGATTTAAGATGTGTAGATCAGAAATTACAATACAAACACAACACTTTGTGAAGGCAGATGAGTCGCAATCATGTAGACATCCTGAGTGTCAATAAACAGATGTACCAAAGCCTCATCAGACAGACTGACTGACCACATTTAACCCAACGACAAAGACTAGAACTAAGGACATTTCCTGTATATTTTTATTCTATTTTAGTAGGTTTTCTAAGCCCACAATGTTGTTTTAGTTAGTTTTGATTTTTCCCAAAAGTCTAGTTTTTATTTTTATTTCAGTTAACTATAATTATTTTTCTCATGTAGTTTTAGTTTTTAGTTAAGTTTTAGTTAACTATAATAACCTTGCTGTTGTGAAATGGTGCTATATAAATAAAACTAAATGGAATTAACTATCATTGTCCCTTTGCAATTCATGGTCCAGAGTAATCTGTGTTTGATCCCATGGCACCTATATCCGGCAATGAATTTAGTAGCTGGAGAGTTGCGGAGGGAGCCGGTTCGAGACCTGCCTGCGCCCACCAAAGACCTGCTGGCCCAAGACCCTGCCCTGGACCCATGTGTGTGGAGGTGGACCAGAGGCCATAATGGCCCTTGAGCAGGGCACCAAACCTCCACATTGCTCCCTGGTGCCTGAAATGGCAGTCTTGTATGCTGACCTTCCTCACTGCATGTGCAGAAGTTTTGGCAATTGTGATTTCCCCCCATGGGGATTAATAAAGTATAGTTTTAAAAAATCCTTCAGCATCTTCAAACAGAGGGAAACTACAGAATGAACTGCAGGATTCATTTTCTGAGTGCCTGATACGGAAACATTCTCAGGTTTTAGTCCCACATCTGAGCTCCTGTAGCTTAGCTGGTTCCCTCTTTGGATTTGAATCCAGAACTTTGGGGTTCAAGTCTGGCTGTAACCTTGAATTGTGTGTTTTACTCATAATTAACACAGCAGCTAACCATTAATTCCTCGTTAAATGCAAGTGAAGTTTGATGAGCCCAGTAGAAAAAATTAGCAATGTCAGGGTCACAGGGTTGAGCTCAGCTTCTTTTATAATCTGCTCTTCATGACTCTACCTGAACAAACAGCCAATGAAACACAGGCTCTAGATGACTAATTATCTCTCACATTTTCTTCACCATTGCAACACCACAGGTTATGTGTATTTTTGAAATATATACGTTTTTTCTGCATAATATATTGCCCTTTGGCATGAATTACTTCTAAAAAGAAATGGCATAAACAGTCAGCCAACAGAGGGCAGCAAAGCCCTGAAAGAATTTCAGACTGGCTCATATTTAAAATTTCTCTCCTAAATCCATGTAGCACCTTGTTATACAAATAAGTTAAAGATTTATCCACCAGGCAAAGCAGTAAGTGGGCAATAAAGGGTAATACATTATAATGGAAAAGTACACGAGAAAAATGCTTCTTTAAACTTTCAGCCACTTATTTAAGTTTAAAGGAAAATAAAATACCTGGAACCCAAGGTAACTGCTTTTAGAGGGTCAAATTACCAGCAGTTCCTAGATTTTAAGGTTAAATATGAGGGGGCAGTCTGACTTTAAGGGCAGATCATCTCCTGTGGTCAGTGGAACAAACCTGCGTGTTGTTTGCAGAGCTACAGCTGTGAATTATCTGAGATTTTACTGGTACTAGTGCTGATATTGATAGAATTTAAGATTTAAGCATTTTATTGCCATTTTCAATGCTTTTTCAAGAGATTTTCATGACTATTCCCAACATATTCTTATATAAAGATTAGAACGTGAGAAAAAAGAAGCAAAAACCCTGACCCACCTTGCTTTCCTTTACGTTTTACAGTCTTTTCAAAAAAGTATTTTCACCAGATCCTAAAAACTGAATGGTTTCCAGATTCCTTGATGACCCCCACATCACTGATAAAGGACAAGATGATTCCTCATTGTTTGAACTGAGGTTGTAAATGTTTTGATTTAATCTAAATGATAAGAAACTGCAGTACAAGCACAATGATGAAACTGTAAAACCCTTTTCCAAGGCAACAACAGATTATCATGTTGTACCACTCTCAGGTTTCCCAGTTACTGATGAGACTAAGTGTCCCCTCACTTCCCGCCTGTTGTGTCCCTGTCTGATATGTACTGTTTGTCTGACCCTGTGGGTTAAAGTGCTGCTGCTGAGCCCTGTTTGTCACAAACAGACATGTCTTTGTCGTAACAGCGTTTTTAACCTGCTGATGTGTGACGCAAATGGTCCAACGACACCTGCCACATTAACATGTGCGAACTTTACCTGACGTGTTCATGAACCTCTGAGTTACTGCAAAACGTGTGCCATAACAAACTGATATTATTCCCACCGTTACTGTTCATTATTGTTTTATACAGACAGAATCATGCCTTTATAGGTAACCCTGTGGAGTCTAAGAAGTAACCCTAACCCTTTGGCATCAGAATATGTGATTTTTGGCTTTTGAAAAGTGTTCTTCCAAGTCTTCACAATCACAGGACAAAAAAAAACACCTAATAAATTAAGTGCCATTTACATTTTTTCCAAACATAGGGGTTAAGTGTCATTAATTTTTGATATGGACTGTGGCTATATATGTCCCTACAATTTTCTGGTTACCTAAACTTGTTCTCTCAATTAAGTTTGAGCTAACTGCGTATTTCTTTAAATGGTTTCTTAACTCAGTGTTCAAGGATTAGCTTTGTCATTTGTCACTAATAAGTAAGGCTGTAGCTAAATCTGTCAACTGCATGATAGAACCCTCACGGGAGATTTCATAAGTTGGCTTCACTTAAAAAATATGCACATTAGTTGCTCCAACTTATTTGGAATAGTCACATAAACCTAATATAGCATATCAAAGTAAAGTATTACAATTAACTTTAAATAAAAATACTTTATACAAGCTTAGTTTAGCAAATTGTAATTAATAAACTCATACACTACACAGATGGATTTCATTAACATTTGATCAACAGCTCAGAACAACAATGCTGACAGGAGTCTCAGTCATGGTGACCTGTTACAGCTTGACCTTTATACTGTTCTCTGCCACACAAACACTGGATACCACAAGCAGTAGCACAGTAGCGGTTAGCACATGCTATAAAGGGTACGTTTGACTGCTTAAGATGTGTTAAATGGAGCCACTTGGAAAAGAAAGTTTTCACGAGATTTTATATAGTCCTGTGAAAAACTAAGCACACCCTGTGATTCATTTGCTTTAGCAGCAATAACTCCAAGTATTGGTATTATGCATGACTTTGTCAGTCTCTTATGTTGTGGAGGAATTTTAGCCCACTCTTCTTTACTGTGTTGCTTTAACTCATTGTGGTTTGTGGACAATGATTCATGAACAGATTTCTTAAGGTCCTGCCACAGCATTCCAATTGGGTTGAGGTCCGGACTTTGACAAGGCCAACTGCTACACCTTGATTCTTTTCTGTTCCCTCCGTTCTGTAGTAGATGTTCTGCTGTGCTTGGGATCATGGTCCTTGTGTATGACTCAGTTTGGGCCAAGCTTTAGCTGTCAGAGAGATGGCCTCACATTTGACTGTAGAGTACCGTGGTACACAGAGGCCTTGTTGGTGAACTCAGTGACTGCCCAGTCATGTGGCTGTTAAACAACCCTAAATCATCACCCCTCTACCACTGTGCTTGGCAGTTGGTATGAGGTGTTGGTGCTGACATGCTGTGTTTCATTTTGGCCAAATGAGGCACTGCACATTATGGCCAAAACATCTCCGCTTCGTTCTCAGGTGTCCAAAGAATACTTTTTCAGAAGTCTTATGTTTTGTTCAGATGCAACTTTGCAAACCTAAGCTAAGTTCTATTTAGAGAGAAGGGGGTTTCTCCTGGCAATCCTTCCAGTCAAGCCATACTTGTTCACTCTTTTTCTAATTGTACTGTCATGAACTGTAACATTTAACATACTAAGCAATTTCAGACCATTTCAGACAATTTCTCCAGACCAGCAAAACTTGTGCTTTTATAGATGTGGTTACACTTGCTGATGATCAATAAATCCAGTGCATTTGATAAGCAGCACCTAGCTGCTATTTAATTACTTATTTTCTTTGAAAGCTGTTAAGGGTGTACATTAATACACTTAATATAACCTTAAAAAGGACTGACTCAGTCCATCACTAAAAAACGAGGACTCAGTCCCTCAAGTTTTACACATTATTTCACTCACCCATATGTGAGGGTAAGTGAAATAATGATTGCACCGTAACTGATTTAATGACATCAAGTTAAAGATTAACAGTCTGTGTGCTTGCTAGTGAAGAATTGCACCTACATAGAAAATCAAGTACAAATTATTAAACGAAACAAGTTTGCACAAGCCCAGCCACCCTTGTTCTGAAGGGCTCTCCTATAGAGACAGGGTGAGGAGCTCAGTCATTTAGGAGGGACTTGGAGCAGAGCTGCTACTCCTCCACATCAAAAAGAACCACTTGAGGTGGTTCTTGTATCTGACCAGGACCCCTCCTGGGTGCCTCCTAGGCGAGGTGATACTGTTTCAAATGAAAATAAAGGTCACTGAGTCTTTATCATATTGACCACATTTGTCAATTCAAGTATGAGGAGGCACTGGTGCATAGTGTCCAGGCCACCTACACAACTGGCCTGGACAAAATTTCTGACACCTCTTGGAAGGGTTGGTTGTTGTGATATTTTGCAGACTTGTCTGTATTTAGTGTCTTGCATCACACTCAACACAGGTTACAGAAAGTGAAGAAATGCCAAGCAGGGTAAAGTTAAAGGCTACAGGCGCGTCTCCAGGTATTTGGACTTGCTAAGATTAGAAATTTAAGGTTCATGCAGTCACAGCCAACATCCCTGGAAGTGGCTGCAAGAGGTAAACAGATCTGGACAGAAGGACTGTGTGGACTCGGTAGGGGTGCCACACAGGCAACCCATGTACTAAAGACTATAGTCCTCCTGCAGCGGCCTGCACTGTAAAATGTGATTTGCCATGTTTGTTATTTTAATATATTATTCCGTGTCAGTATGATTACTGAAGTTGTTGATATAACATAACTTTAAAAGTCGACAACGTCTTAGCTACATAAAAAAGTTAACTTGAAAATTCATGTCCAACTAAATCAGTATGCCAGCTAGACACTGAAGCTGAAGTTGTTGTGTTCCCCCAACTGGTACAGTATTGAGGTGCATCATGGATTTGGCGAGATTTAGCAATTTGCTTTAAATCAGTTATAACTGCAAAGAAAGCACAGATATAAAAGCTGGAACTCGTTTTTTAATGCAGGTTCATTTGAGAGATCACGGTGTCATAGAAGGATTTAGTGGACTTGCTGGTTTTAAAGTAAAATGCCCACTGTGTGACTTTAAGCAAGCACTTGGCCTAAAACAATATATTACTCATCAAGGTAAACATCTGAGAAATAGAGAAACTACTCCAGTTTTTTGTCACATAAAAGTCATTTTTACCTAGATTCTACTTGAAAATATTCCAAGAAAGAACTTCCTGTAAAAGAAAATCAAACTGTGGAATTGGCAGAATGTGAAATCAATGTTAAATTGCATCCAGACGTTACTTACAGGGTTGTTCATGTGCTGCTTCAGGATAATTCTGACATAGTGAAAAAGAGCATCATGATACCACTGAAAAAATTCAGGGAAAGGCTTGCATCTTTACTTCAGCACATGTAAGCAGTCTTGCATGTTTCCAAATTAGCCATCTAGGAAATAGTAAATGAGTTTTATGAAATTGGCATTTTGATTGGTGAGCTACAGGTATACAGTAAAAAAAAAAGGTAATAAGATACAGTTGTAACATTAATAAAGATACAAGGACTTTGGTAACTGATGCCTTGGGCAGCTTCAGTCCACTGTGCTCCATTTCAGAGAGCAGGTGTCTAGGATCAGAACAAAAAAGGTCATCCTGTTTTAAAGAATGTGGTGTTATAGACCCAGTTGAATATGTTTTAAATTTTCCATGTCTCAGTTGTAAAACCTCTGTGAGGACTTTTAAATAAGGGTGATATTGACAACCAATACGGGCTCAAAGCCCGGCCATTACAACAGCTTGTTTGATGAATCATATTTCGTGGAGAACATGCTTTCTGGGGAAGAACTTTTGAGAGATCTCCAACTGCTTGAAAATGACTGTGATGGACATTAGTAGGTTGGGAACCAGTGTTAGGGGCACAGTGTTGTACGTATTGTCTGATAATTTAGGAGCGCATTCCTTCACTGGTTTTCAGGAGTCGTTCAGTGTTGACAGATTTTGTCAATTTCTTTGGCCAGTCGCAGTGATATTCAGAGTTGTGCTGTACAAAGTGGGTAATTTCCATTAAGAACTATAGAATCATATAATGATAATGTTTCAAAGCTCAGGGAACATGAGAAATTACAAAGTGTTGATGGAGTGAAAAGTGAGTATGTATTCAACACGTTATCTTACTTTCATTGCATAACTGGATTTACCCCCAACTGGAAGGTATTATATCTTTGGAGCTCTGTTTGTGTTTGAAAACATTTATTGAAAAGAAGTATTTATCATTAGATTATTTTTATACTGTCATAAAGCAGTTCCCTTATAAATTTTCTGACAGAACTAAGTGTCTACAGTAAATATCAGAAAAAATACATCTCTGTGAAACTCCTGGGGGCAGTGGCCATGAGAATTGGGGTTCACTGCTCACTGGGGATTTGTACCTGAAAATGATGATGCATGGTGCGTAATTCTTGAACTGAAAGACACTGTGTAACTATTAGCATCCTCTGCCTTTACTGAGAAAAGCTTGCGTTGCCTTGATGCCAAAATAAGTGAACACCGGAAACTTTTACAAAGTGTGTTTATAGGCCTGAAACTCAAACCTAAACAGCATTTCTGTCAGGATTCCGAGCTGTGGTGTGAGGACCCAAAATGCAGGACTCCCTGGCAGACGGGTTAAACAAAAAGCGAACTTTAATCAGCTTTTAAAAAGTCCATCAAAATAAACAAAGTCCAGGAAATCCTAAATTAACATGGGGAGAGGAGGAGGAGGTGGAGACAAGGCTAAACATGACATGGCATGACAGCATGAGGGACACCTAACAAAACAGACAACATGACAAGGAGCAAATGAAAGTCAAGGATATACACATGAGACTAATGATAAACTGGCAACAGGTGGGAAGGGGGCACAAGTGCCAACAATCAAGGGCAGGAAGCAAAACTAGAAACAATGCACAAGACAAGACTGGTGACAAAACTAAAACAGGACACAAGAAACATAACTGAGCACATAAACACCTGACTGAACTTGACAGAGGACAAGAACATAGCAGGAAGACACAGAAGGAACTAACACGACTAAACACAGTCAGGGCCGAGAACAGAGACTCAAGAAACCCTGACTTGACAATGCACATAACCTCCACACACAAGGAAACATGAGGAAGACATGAGGAGAACTGATAACCAACTAAACATAGGCAGGGGCTAGAACTCAGGTGAAACATGACGTAAGAACACAATAAACAGAGCATTAGAACAAACTCAAAACCATAAACAAGCCTCAAAATATGCAAAATCACACTTCAAAAACCAAGGACCATGACGATTTCCTGGAACACTACCCCCATTATACCTGCTGCTTTGGGCCACTGGTTGACTTTTGGACAGTACGTTCAGAAGCTAAACATAGCTTTTTTAAGAAAGCGGTCCGTGATGTCAACAATTTCAAAACCTTTTTTTTTTTTTAAACTTAGTTCCTTTAGAGGCCAGCTTATGTTGACATATTACTTGGACATGCCTCACCCATTTAAACTAAGAGCGGCACTTCAAGGAGAATCAAATATTTGTCTGGACATTCTAGCCACCTCTATCTATGGGCAGCAGTGGCTCAGTCTGTTGGTGGCCACTGGCTCAAAACTCCCCTGTGGAGGTTGGAGACTATAATCTGACCCATCTTAGACTCATATGTATAGAGACGTTTACTGCAGACTGGAGAGGTGTCCGCTCACTCCCACCCCCAAGCACTGCTGAGGTGCCCTTCACCAAGGCATTGAACTTCTGCCTTCTTTCTTACCTCTATGCCACCACATGTTACTGGTTCTGTCTGTGCATATCTCTCAGACCTGCATGTTAAGTGTGTATACATAACAAAGATCTGAAATTTTAATTTCCCCATTGGGGATTAATAAAAGTTTGTTTACAAAGCAAGTGATTGAGAAGAAATTAAAACACTGAGCAAAGTATTGCTGGCCACAATGGCTTACATTCATGGAATAAAATACCCCAAGGGAAGGTTTGTCTCACTTGGAAGCACAAGTGGACTTCCTGATTTTTGTAAAATTGTTCATGCGTTGCTTGTGTGCAACAAGTCATTGTTTGCTGTTGAATCTGTTCTTCAAGTCTGCCCCAGACCACTTCCTGTGTCTCATCCACTCTCATTCCTTCTACATGGTTAGCTGAGTTGTAAAAAAAACAAACAAAAAAAATCCCCAAAAATGGACTTACAAAGACCCCATAATATAATTATACTATCCTTAAATCAGTGCATTTAACTGAATTCATACTCGTTTTTGAAGTTTACTTACTTATACTGAGTTATCTGTACTTTTTGCCCACATACTGCATTATATTTGTGCAGAATGGTTTCCTTTAATAATTTGTAAGTGATTTTCCAAGTACAAAAGACTCCTGCAGTGGTAAGTGCAAAGACTCACTGTACTGTTAATGCTTAACTTTAAATCCTTCATTTGTGATCAACAACAACTGAGATCACAATCTTTTTATGTAAATACAGTATACAAGTACTCATATCCTTCCAAAAGAACAGCTAGGCAATGCAGTGACATTTCTGAGTTTATTTTTGAACTGAATTTGTTAAACTGAGGTTGTATAAGGTGAATTTACTAATTGAGCTCAAGCCCCTTCCCCCATGAGAGGGTTGCATGAGGAAGGGCATCCAAAATAAAACCTGTGCTGAATGAATGCGGATACACCAGCTGTGGCAACAACAGAGCAGCCAAAGGTGCTTTTTTTAAAAATAAGTTAATGAGGCTTATCCTACTTAAGTGCTGCACACATTTAAACTGAACAAGTTCATACAACTTGTAACTCTTCATAGACTGTATATACTGCAGTGTCATGGCAAGAAGGTTCAAATGTCTTGGTCAGATGGAGCCTTTATGTCCGTTTAGTTTGTGTGTTCTTCCTGTACCTGCATTAGTACTCTCTGGGTGCAGTGTCCTCCGACAGTCCAAAGACCTGCATGTTAGTTTGACTGGTCATTCAGAGGGGGACACTATACTGTAAACATGTTTGTTTCTGCTGTAAATTTGAGCATTTTTAACATGTGAGTCTGTGGCAACTGGCTTGCTTTTGGGGCCAGCCTCAAGGTACTGCTACATTTCTGGAACATTCGTGTTGACTTCATTTTTCAAGCTGACGCTTGGCCCTCCTAAGTTGATATGACTTAATATTTTCAAGTTGAGTTTGCCTCATTTTCAAAATAAAGCTAAACTTGACATAAATCTTCAATTCAGCCAAGTTCTATTTTTTTTTATGTAGCCCCAGTTTTACAGCAACTGTCCCCTCAGGGTACTGTCCAGTACAAGCTCTTCAATGATAGAGAGAAAACCCTAACAAAGGATCATGCCCTTGGAGCAGCACTCAGTGATGGCAGGGATAAAGAACTCCATGTTAACAGGAAATAACCACCAACAAAACCAGATTCTTGTGAACAAATTAAAAAAAATGATCTGTTTGGTGGACCAGCTCTGTGTTTACAGAGGTTAAAAAAAGCTTTCATACAAACTCCAAAGCTTTAGTGTCCCCTGCAGCGTAGTGGTTTGTGCATTTGCCTTACAAGTGAACGGTCCCTCGTTTGATTCCAGGTGGGGGACACAAGCCCTTCTCCACCATGGAGGGTTGCGTCAGGAAGGGCATCTGGTGTAAAACCTCTGCCAAATTACCAATGTGAATTAATGTGCCGTGGAGAATATAAGGTAACAGCTGAAAGGCACAAACTTTGCTTTGGATACCCTTCAATCAGTATTTTAAAATGAAACTCAAAGGCTAAAGTAAGTAGAAGAATCCATCCATCCACTTTTTTAAAAAACTAAATTCAGGGTTGTGGGGGGCTGGAGCCTAGTCTACCTGTCACAGGTGGGGTGCAACCTTGTCAGGTCACCAGCCTATGGCAGGGATAACACATAAGAAAGAAAGAAAGAAAGAAAGACAGAAAGAGAACGAAGGAACCCCAAGCTGGTTCAGTCCCCCCTGCTCATCTCATACACTGGGTCCTGGCATGAGGATGAAAAATTCTGGGTTGTTTCTTACTGGGGCTAGGAGAGAAAAATGTTTGTTTTATCAGCTGGAAATATGTCTTGATTTCATTCCGTGTCTCTAAGGTATTTGAAACAATAAAATTCTGGCTTTTTTTATGTTTACATGTAACAAACATAATATCCTTTATTTTCAATCCATCCATAGGGTACAGGTTGGAGATGTCTGTGATTCACTGTAAATTGGCAGCCGATGTGTCTAATGTTGAAAATAAATATAATGCTATGCTGACTGGAATATTGTCATACAGAGCAAGAAAGCTGATTCTAAAACACTGGATCTCTAAGAAAGCCCCCACAGTGGCATTCACTCTGCATGACAATACTGAGGGATTTACTAAAATATGGCAACCGATGGTGAACTCTATGGCTCTTTCTGGACTGGGTTTTTTGTAAACTGTATGATGTGATTGAGACTTTCTGACAGTCATCATATGGGAGCTTTTTGATTGGGGGTGGGGGTGTCTCTCTGTCTTTCTGTGTGTGTATCCTTAGCCTGAGTGCAGTTGATGAATTTATTTCCTGCTGTATTTAGGTTGTAGTTTTGTTTATTTTTTTAACTTATTTATTTATTTTTCTGTTTGTTCAGTTGTAAAAGAAAAAGAGAGGGGAAACAGTTAATAAATGTATTGTGTAGAAAAATGTCAATATATGGCTGTGGCAAGTTTCTGTAAATAAGATTTTTTTTACTCCGATTGATAGTTTAGCCACATGTAGGGGAACGTGTGTGTGTGCGTATGTGTGTGTGTACTCTGATAGCATCAGCTGACCACCTCATCCTCCAGGGTTCAGCTGGTCACTCTTGGCGTTACTTCAGCTCCTTTTTTGGCTTTTGGCGCTTGCCCTTGCCATGGTTTATTTTCCACAGCCTTCACTGGCCCCCAGCCTTTTGCCTCAGAGGACAGGTCTTAACTCTGATTACCCCACACTCAACCTCATGCCAAACAAAGTGATGTAATGAAATAACTTACAAGGGAGGAAAATAAAGAATAAGATTTATGTGATGGGTTGCAGAGACAAAGCAGCAGTAACAGAAAAGATACTCAGATTCTTTTTTAAAGTAAAAGTACAAATACCACACTTTTAAAACTAACTTCAAAATAAACATGTAAATCCTGCAGTAAAACATGACATCATTCAGTTAATGTGCAGGAACACTTGAGCAGCCAGTTTATCCCCTTAATATGGAATTTTATCCAGTTTGCAACCTAGGCCTCCTGCAAAGGGTCACAAGATAAAACTGAGGGGCCAGGAGACCTTTGATTGGGAAGACAAGAAGAACAACAAAGCTTTGGGCTTTTCAGTGAAACCACAAATAGCAATCTGTGATAAGAAACAACAATGTGTCATGTTATTTAAGGGGGCTGAAAATCCCTGACCAGAATTTTATATGAGTTGTGGTTTTATTATTATTTAGTCTCAGTGCTGTGCTTAACTAAAACCCTCATGTAGCTTGAGCAGGTAAAATTTCTCCACAGTTGTAGTGGAGTTTAATTATAGCAGCATAAAAGTAACTTATCTCAAAATTATAAATACTAGCGTTAATGTATCACTACCACCAGAATTTGCTTTTTTAAAACTTCATGAAATAAAGGCCAATTTGATAAGAAATACCTAGACAAATCTGACAAAAACTACCTCACAGTGCATGAAGTCGCAATAAAATGCAGGATAAGCCAGTTCATATTTAAAATACTGTGATACTATCATTGGAATACTTTTGACTGTTAGTAAAAAATTCATTCAAGTTTGTGAGAAAATGAATAAACCGCTACTTTAAAATGCCTTCTGTTCTATGCTTCTACTGATGACAATCAGTTTGTTTTGAAGTATTCTTTGCAAATAATGGGATGGTTTTTCTCTCATCGTCATAATTAATCATTTTATTTATAGTCTGGCTAATTTTTCTAATTATTTTAAGTTCTTTGCGAGGCAGTGTCAAATTTATTTATTTTTGACTCTTACTATTATTGCCATTTATTTAAGAATAAGAATAAGAATAAGAATAAGAAAACCTTTATTTGTCCCACAATGGGGAAATTGCGTTGTTGCGATAGCAAAGTGTGAGTGCTAGTAAGTATATGGACAGTAAAAGACCAATAGTATAAA
>VUQH01089172.1:2993-32732 GCA_015106775.1 Etroplus canarensis | reverse complement strand
GACGTGGACAGGCCAACCACTGCCCATGTCTTGTTCTTGGAATGTGATAAGCAACATGTATGACTGTTGTTTTGGGCGCGTATCTAATGCAACAGACCTAACTGATTAAAATAGAGAAGATAAATTAGAGCCGTTCCCTCCATCTCCCAGTATACAAATTAATTCTACCCGGTTATGTTATCTTATAGTTCTGGAAAAGAAGCTTATATGTTCCAAACATACAGTATCTTGCGT
This sequence comes from Etroplus canarensis, assembly GCA_015106775.1. NCBI lineage: Eukaryota > Metazoa > Chordata > Actinopteri > Cichliformes > Cichlidae > Etroplus > Etroplus canarensis. The sequence goes on along the minus strand of VUQH01089172.1, from coordinate 32,498 downwards.
AAGACATATCTTATGCATAGTGAGCTCAGTACAAAGCAAGAACATGGATACAGTACTCAGAATAAAAATACATCATGTCCAAAAACAAAACCAATTATAACAGTACAAAGGGGCAGTGACTTCTCCCTGGAGAGGGCACTCCAACAGGAGTGCGCTGAGCAGAAAGGTGATCCCAAGTTAACCGATAACTTAAATTCCAATTTTAAGAGAAAAAAAAAAAAAAATAACCTACAGTTTAAAAAATAAGACCTATCCCTTGCCTGATGCCTCACTGAGCTTTGTAATAGATGTTTGTTTATAAAGAAAAGTGTTCTCCTTTCACATTTTTATTGGGTGGAAAAATGCATGTGCTCTAATTAATTGGGGGGACCTGCCCCTTGTGTTGCCCCTGAAATCTACACCTGTTGGTTACGTACAGTTACAGAAAGATTTCATTCTCACCGGAACAGTTCACGGACGTGGGTGGCCAGCTCAGGTCCGATGCCATCTCCAGGAATCAGCGTTACCGTGTGTCTGCCGCCATACCGAGCAGGTGGAGGCTGCGATGCACACACCCACACACTGTAAAACACAACCCTACTGGACACATTTTTAATATTTTGTCCATTTCACTGAATTCTAAGACTTAGCCATACTCACTATGGTCTTTCGTGAGTGGAAAGAGGAAGCATGGATTGAGAACAGATAAAGGAGAAAAACAGGACAAAGAGGTTAAGAGAAATACCTAAATTTTCCTGATGGAATCTTCTCTTAAGGTGAATCACAATGGGGTCATCAGATTAGGAATGTTATAAGGGAAACAAGGTGTGGGTCTGATGATTGAGCTGTTACATAAATCCTCATAATTTTAAGGTTTTTGGAGAACTTACAGTGTAAGTGGACTTGCGTGTCTGATTATATGCTGCTGGTCCATAAACCTAAAGATACAGAGAAAATATGAGCATAAAAATGAAGTAATAAATTGGTAAATAATGAATCAGCAACTCTGCACAATATCTTCTAATCTAGTAGTAAAATAAATACACTTACAATGCTCTCAAAGTGACATTAATTACCTGTGTAATGACAATTATTTTCACTTATTATTTCACTTGAAATTATTCTGTTGTTTTATCAGTTAGCCATTGCTCTAAAAAGTATTAGAAAATGTGGAAAAGGTTCAAAGGTTCAGTGTGTGATCTGTGGAGAGACTAGGGAGCAGCTGAAGGAGAGCCTGGAAATGAGGAGGTATGCACTGGAGTAGAGAATATATGTGCATGAATGAGTGAGATAGGTGGAATGGAGAAAATGCAAGGAGTAGTGGTAGGTGGAGGAGGCATAGAGGTGGATGAGTTTAAATACTTGGGTCAACCATCCAAAGCAACAGACAGAGCATAAGAGAGGAGAAAAAGAGAGTGCAGCCAGGGTGGGGTGGGTGGAGCAGAGTGTCAGGGGTGCTTCCTGACAGAAGGATAGCCACAAGAGTGAAAGGGAAGATTTACAAGACAGTAGTGAGACCTGCCATAATGTATGGTTTGGAGACAGTGGCTCTGGCAAAAAGACTGGGGGTGGAGCTGGAAGTGGCAGAGTTGAAGATGCAGAGGTTTTCACTGGGAGTGACCAGGATGAACAGGATTAGAAACGAGTGCAAATGCAAAGAGGTGAAGATGACAGAGATGGTTTGGACATCTACAGACGAGGAGTAGTGGACATATTGGGCAAAGGATGTTGAAATTGGAGCTGCCAGGCAGGAGGAAAAGAGGAAGACCACAGAGAAGGTTGATGAATGTAGTGAAAGAGGACATGCAGAGGGTTGGTGTGACAGAAGATACAAGGGATAGGGTGAAATGGACGCAGATGAGCCACAGTGGCAACCCCTAAAGTGAAAAGCTGAAAGAATGAAGCTCTCACTGCACAGTTTTTGTGCTGAACTTCATGCCAGAGGAGGTTTGAAACTCTGCAGTTATTGAGCCAGCAGTGTGTTGGTGACTTTAACATACTGTGCACTTCAGCATTTGGCAACCCCACTCTGTAATTTTACATTGTCTGCCACCTTCTGTGGTTCCTAAATACTTCCACTTTGCAATCATACCACTTAAAAGTTGATGGTGGAATATCTAGGAGGGGAGAAATTTCACCAACTGTCTTGTTGCAAGGGTGGCATCCTATTACAGTTCCACATTGGAATTCAGTGAGCTCTTTACAAAGACCTATACTTTCACAAATGTTTGAAAAGAAAGACTGCATGGCTAGCTGCTTGATTTATACACCTGTGGCAAACACCTGAATTCAAAGATTAAGAGGTGTGGCCCACTACATTTATCCATATAGTGAACTATGCCTATAAAAAGTATTCACCCCTTTATTGCTTTAATAAATGAAATCATGGTCAATATAATTGGTTTTTTTGACAAGAATTTGCAAAAGAAGCTACTTTCCTGTCAAAGTGAAAACAGATTTTTAACAAAATGATGCCAATTAATTTAAAAAGTAAAAAAATATTGATGCACCTTTGGCTGCAACTGGGGGAGAGGAATACTTTTTGTAGGCATTATATGTTCTGTGATAGGGCTGTCAAGCTCATTTTAGTTTGTGGTCCACATACAGCTCAATTTGATCTCAAGTGGGCCAGACTAGCAAAGCCACTGCATAACAGAGTATATATATATTTTTTAAAACAACAACAAACATTTACAATGATTTATACGTGTAAAGAAGTACACTTCTGTACACTCATTCATATTTGGTGCATATTCTTAACAGTTTAGCAAACTAAACTGAAATAATAAAATGCAGAAAATGCCTTGTAGTTTTTGTTAATCTGGCCAATTCTATCAACACAGTCAGCCTGAAGTAGGTTTGGGGATTTTTTTTAATCGAGACAGGATGTCCACATGACTGTGAGCTTAATTGTTTGTACTGTAACACTTTTTCTGACCTGGTTAAATTTGCCCTCACACATACCCCCCATGAAAGAAATTAAAACCAATGAAAAATATTATTATGTATTGGCTGTTACTGGTCTGGCTCACTTGAGATCAAATTAGGCTGCTGCATGTGGCCCATTAACTAAAATGAGTTTGACACTCCTGCTCTAGAGGAAGGGCTGCAAGACCTTTGTTCAAGGGAGAAAAGTGTATGCGGAATGCTAAAGAAGTTCACTTGGCTGCCTTTACTCCACGCAAAACTGCACCCTTTGAATAATTTATGACTTTGCAGGGGTAGGTTAAAGTATACATTTACAGTCGGCAGCAGGCACAATAAGAAAGCTCCTCAAATTGCAAATGTAGAACGCTGACATGAAGGGAGCAGCAAAATGTGGTGCTGAACGGACAGCGACATAAAACCAGCTAACGTTAGCTTGGTCAGCTCGCTAAACTAATCAGCCCTTAATCTGCGCTGAGCCGCTCCGCTAAATAAACCAGCGAACCCTCTCCATGAGTAAACACGAGGCCCGTTCAACAGGTAGCTTCCTGCTCCTGCTGCCGCTCAACTCAGAGGCTGCACCTACCTGCGGCAACCGGCGGCCGAACAGCGGCTTCAGAGCTCCGGACAAAGCGCGCACAGACCGGGCCGTCATGCTCGCTGTCCCCACCGCGGATGGAGGCGAGCTGCGCGTTCGCGTTAATCTCTTTGTCGCTCACACGTGCTACGAAAGCAGTGTTCAGCAGTTACATGTATGCAAAATTGTGACGTCACCTTCAAAGAATGAAGGTACCTTGAAGTGCAACACGTCTGTGCATGTCTCTCTCTCAGTGTGTGTGCTGTGTGTGTGTGTAGTGCAGACACTGGTGCCTGTATGCTCTGAACGTTTTTGCCTCCTGTTGGAGTTATAATAAAGGAGTTAACGCTTTTTCATTTTTGAAGTCTATTTACTATTCAACTCTGCTCAAGACATTCACAATAACAGGGGCGCAGGTTTTACACGAGCACTGGGGTGGGGGCATTAAATGTGTGTGTGTGTGTGTGTGTGTGTGTGTGTGTGTGTTGTGGGGTATTTCAATATCATTTCTGCACAGGTTTGAAATGTTCTGTGAGGATTTTTAGGCATGGTTTAGGCGACATCTCAGCTGTGTTATGAAGTCTGACATCAAGAAGGAGCAGCAACATTTCCTTAAGTTTAGTCATGGAGAAAAAGTTATTTTACTAAGAAATTAAAGACACACAAAGAGGGTACCATGGTCTGTTGGTTTTATGGTTTTGAGTTTTTGTTAGTTTTGTTAGAGTCTTGTTTGTTGGTTTTAGTTTCTTGAGTTCTTTATGTTTTGGTTTTGTTGTTCCAGCTTCCCCCGTGTTTTCATTGTGCTATCTTTGAGTCTTTGTATTTCTCTTGTTTGTGCATTTCCTGTTTTACTGTGACGGCCCTGTACATCCTGTGTTTAATTTGACTTCCAGGCTCAATGATTCCTTTGATTGTTGCCACCCGTGTTCTTCTCCCCTCCTGTGCTTTGTTTTCTTCTTCTTCTCTTAAATTTTATTGGCAGTTGGCAAACAAAATAGTGAATTACCGCCACCCACTAGTATCCCGTCCACTCGTGTCCTCGCCCTTCTACTCTTGTCATCTCTGTGTCTCCTTTCTCCTTCATCTCCTCTGCGTCTCCTTCAACTTCTCCGTGTCTCCTTTCTCTGTGTCTCCTATCGGCTTCATCTTCTGTGTCTCCTGTCTCCTTCTTCTCTGCGATTCCTTTCTCTGTGTCCTTCAGCCTCTGCGTGTCTCCTGTCTCATCGTCTCTGCGTCTCCCGTCTCTTTCTTCTTCTCTGTGTCTCCTTTCTCCTTCATTAGTCGGTGTGTAAAAGGTCTGGTCATTCCTCTGTTTAGTGTTGTGTTGATTGTCTTCCTTCCCTTGCTGTGTGTTTCTTTGTGCTCTGTGTTTCTAGTTTCAAGTTTTCTAGTCATGTTTTGGATTTTGGACTTTTCGTTTTGTTTGTGAAGGTTCTCAGCCTTATTCAGCTTGTTTTTCGTTTGAACCTTTGTGCATTTGGGTCTACCGTTCTTCACACCACTACAAACCTTGGTACAGGGTAAGCATGACATACAGTGGGCATCCTTTGCCTGAGATGGGTGCATCTGTTGAAGTTAAGGGTGTCAGGTGTAACCTTGAACTTTTTATTCATTTATTTATTTTTTATTTATTTATTTATTTTTTCCTTCTCTCTCCTTCGAGTATAAATAAATGATCGTTATTTGCTTTACTGTCCCACTCTGATATAAACAAGTTCACTTTTCTCTTCCCTCTGTCTCCTCTGAGTTCCTCATTTTTGTAATCATTTATATGAATGCAGACACCCATGTACAGTACCTTCAACTACTTTAAATGGATAATTGTAAACCTACACTTACAGTTGCATGTCTGCAAAGATGACTAGTTGTCTTGTCAATGATTGTTTTTCATCTTTTCCTTTATCCTCACATTATAAGCTCTCAGCTCGTCTCATTACCCTTGTATCATTACTGCACCTGTATGTCACTGCTGTTTGTATTGTTCTGTTCACTTTTTTTTTACATTTATTTAAAAAAATAGTTATAGAACTTTCAAACAATTTTTCTAATCCCTCCCAAAAAAAGTGGGTCACAATTTGAAAAAACCATCTGGATATACATAGTTTGCACATGATGTCACAACATACAAGCGGCCGCCATTGCTATAGGCAAACTGTAGGCAGCTGTGCATTCAGGACACTTGAGGAAACGTCGCCAACCCAACCATTAACAAACTGATTGTACGAAAATCCTGCAGTGGACCGGAACGTTCCGTAAATGAAACGCCAATAATCGGCAAGAAATGGCATAATCGGCATAATCGGCTTGTGTTTTTGAGCAGCGTCAAAAACATGAGCCAATTTCAAAATCTCGGCAGTGTTCCAGGACTCAAACAGCATGACCGGGAGTTTCACGGGGACAAACCGGCAATGCCAGGAATGGTTCGTAAGTACAACGGGAACGCAGCAGTTGATATCGTTTGCTTTCGGCAACAAAACGGCAACCAAAAAAAGGTTCCATCCTCATAAAGTTGAAGAAAGAAGGTGACTCTTCCTGAGCTCAGCAAAAAGATGATCATAATGACCATGCATGAGGCGTCTATCTGCTGCCAGCCATGGCCTCACCCAGAAGGCTCGTTTTCTCTTTTGTCTTCTCCTCCTCAAGGCAAATACAAGGGCAGCTTGTTGTTGAAGAAGTATCTGTCAGGATGTTGAATAGAGCCACTTTTCCCTCCATGATGACATCTTCGCAAGTGATGGATGCTACAGATTTTGGTCTGCATTTATAGGATTATGGCATCATTGCCCCCAATCATGCCATTTTGACTGGCTATTATTGGCTATACCGGGACTATGCTGGGACTATGCCGGGAATGCAACAGGAATTGTGCGTGATAAACGGCAGTTCAACGTCAGTTCACCGCTAATAAAACTTCTTTCATCGGCGGGTAATCAGTTGAACACGGCAGTGCGAGCGGCACAACCAGGCATACATCGTGAGTGCATCCTGAACGCTGCGGCAACGTGCAGGTCACAACGTGAATGCCGGCCTTTTGACGGGAATATAATGGCAATAGATTGCCAGGAACCCAGTTTTCAGTCGTTTCATGCCATTTTGATCTGGAATGCTAAATCGGCATGAATTGCCATAATCGGCGCTATTACGGCTCCAGTGGAATGGGGGTCATAGCAACGTTCTCTCTAAGCTGCGCGTTAGCGCACTTCTCCCGCGTCCTCCGTGCATAGCAAATCTATGCAGTGCGCATGTGCACAGCAAGTCTATGCATGTGCATGTGCACAGCAAGTCTATGCAGCGCACATGCGCGCAGGAAATCTATGCAGCGTGCATGCAAGTGCGCAGCTTAGAGGGAACGTTGGGTCATAGTATTGAATTGGTGACAATGCTGAAACTTCATGGTTCAGCTTTTCCTTTGCTAACGAGTATGGATCCACATCTTTTACGCCAATTTTCTCATCATATCTCTTTCTATCCTCCATACTTAATGAGTCTACATAGTCTTTCTCCTTTTGCCTTTTAATGATTTTGATCACAAGTTGAATCCGACATCAAAACAGTTTAAAATTCACAGGGGAGATACACACAGCTTGCCAACAAAGCTGGCATCGCTAAGGAGGCCACGTGACAAAAAAAAAAAACATGTCAAATGCATGTTATGTATGGGGACATGTCATCTGCATCCCCCCTAAAATCTATATACAGTATATACACACACACACTTACTGATCCAACATACTGTCCTCATTTCAGAGAACAGATTAGAAATGGTGTGGTAGACTTTAACCTTCACTGGTTTCCTGGAGAATCCTTACCCTCTAACCTTACAGCTTTCATACTTAAAAAACTATTGATTTACTCTGTGTAGCTTTGATTTTTTCCCCCCTCCATCTCATTATAGAAACAAAGAAGATGTTTCTGGTGCCCCGGAAGTTTGAAGAGGATAAAGCTACAGGAATGCTTGTAGAATAAATAACAAATTTATTATTTGACTAAGGTGTTTCTGTAAAGGTTTGCTGTGTACAGTGCAGATAAATGCAGACAGAGGGAAATGAAAAGAAAACTGTTTAATTTGGTTGATAAGTCCTTGCTATACATTAAACAAAGAATGTCCAGAATCAAAAAACTAGAGAACTGCTTGGAACTCAGGACTAGGAAGCACACACAGCTAGTGGGACAACGTAACAATGAACAGACTAATTGCTGATGAGAAACAGGAAGGAGAGAAAACAGATGATAACAATCAGGGAATCAGTGAAAACAGAGACAGGAAGTAAAATTCAAAAGTGAACACAAGAGACGGTTTACAAAGTAAAATAGGAAATCCTCAAATAACACACCAGACAGATTATGTACAGGGAAACACCAGGATGATAAAAAAAACAAAATCTGAGAAAATAAACTCAATCAATTTTGAAAATACTGACTAAAACAAAAAAAATCTACTGAAATAAATAACAGAATGCTAATCCAAAACTAGACTAAGAAAAGAGGAGATAAACTTAGCATATAAAAAGATAGCAAAACCCACAGATCATGACAGTTTTTGGCTTGTGGCCTTCATGATGACCACAGAACTCTGCTGCAAAGTTATTAACTAAAATGAATCACAAAGAGCACATCACTCTAGCTACCAGAGCTACACTGGCTTCCATTATCCTAAATAAGCAATGTTAAAATGTTCTTATTTGTTTATAAACTCTTGAATGGTCTTGGACCATCTTACATTTCTGACAGTCTGTCACTTTAGATCCCAACTCAAACTCTCAGATCCATCACTGCCAAACTGTCAGATCCAATACAGCTCTATTGTTATGTATGCCCCCAAATTATGGAACGACCTACCTCAAAATATTAGGGAAGCAAATCCTACCAACAATTTCAAGAAACTCTTCAAAACACACTTCTTTAACTGGGCCTTAAAGATAAGATAAGATATACTTTATTAATCCCCTAATGGGGACATAACAGGATCTCAACACACTCTATTTGTAGGTACATACGCACACTTTACACACAGTTGAGTGATATGGATGCACACACACGAGCAGAGGTCAGTGAGAGCGGGGTGGCCCAAGCCATCTGGCGCCACATTGGTGGCTCTCTGGTTCCCAACCATTCAGCATTGCACTGAGCCACTGCTGCCCCCAATTAGTTTTTCCACCTAAAGATATATTAACTGAATGCAGTTCTAATGAACAATGCCACAAAATATATGAAATACCACTGTACAGCCACATCTACCAGTGGGTTCAGCCACATGTAGCAATCTGGTAGATACAGATATACATTTCCTTCATCAATATCATATAAGCTTAATTCCAAATCTTTCTTCCACCATAATTCTCTGTTATTGTGTTTTACAGGATTTTAGGTAAAGGTAAAGTCTGTTGGGCTTTTCACACCCAGAGCTTATCCTGGTTTCTGTAGCGTGAAGTGACTTAGGAGTTAAACTCCTTCTGGATGGAACGCTAGTCCAACACCAGTTACCTTCACAGTATTTACTGGTCCCCATTTTTACTGCTGGGTGGACAGAGGCACACTTGTGGTTGAGACCTTGCACTAGGGTCTTGGCACAGTGAGGGTCTGACCAGGATTTGAACTTACTACCTCTTGGTCATGAGCTTGGCACCTTAACCATTACACCACCACCTCTGCTTACAGGATTTTAAGTGAAATTTATTTGATGTGTGATTATATATGGCTCAGTCATATATGTATTGGAGGGAGTATGGGTGTGTATGCTGTTTTATGTTTTATGCCTGTGCAGCCCTTTGATGCTTTCAATGTTATATTGGACTATACAAATAAAACTGAATGTGAATTTTACATAGTACTGTAAAATCATATTTTCCAACAACACATTTTTAAAAATTCTGCCACAAGGAGGCGACAAACTCACAGAGGTTCAACACAAGTGTAACAGCCTAATTTTTCCTGTTATTCAGTAACTGACCGTTTATTACACCACTGACAACTCATATTTCATTTTCAAATTTAAAATCCTTCAAGTTACTTTTATTCACATCAGATGCTATGAAATGTCACCAAAGCAGAGATTGGAGCGCTATAATTAGCCTAACAAAACAGAAGCTGTAAAATGGATAAATCTTGTCTTATTGTGTTTTTTATACAAGGGAGGACACCTTCCAAAAAATAGCCTAAACAGCAGAGGTGGGATGCAATGAAGTACAAATATTTAATTTATGTACCTGAGTGGAGTTTTGAGGTATCTGTACATTACATGAGTATTTATTTCCCTGACAACTTTTTACTTTTTACTTTTACACCCTACAATTTAACACAAATATGTATACGTGCCAATCCTTACATTTTCAGAACATTGCTTTAGGTTTCAGAATCAGAATATTTTATTAATCTTGGGCATTAGATATAACATATGAAGCTGAAAATCTTAAAACCTTATATGCAAAAAAGTGCTATAAGTAACATCTGCAAAGTAACTCTCAAAGGTACGCAATACTATATATACAAGTTATGGCAATAGAAAATAGTCCAGGTGTCTTAGGGAGGAGTTGTAAAGTTTGAATGGCCTCAGGTTGGAATGATTTCCTGTGGAGTTCTGTGATGCATCATGCTGGGATGAGTCTGCTGCTGATCGTGCTGCTGCGCTGTCCAACACATCATTGAGAGGGTGTGAAGGATTGAACATGTGAGGATTTCACATATTTGAGGGGAGTTACTGATTATTTCACTTCACAGTGCATCTTCTGATCAAACTGATTTGAATGGAGGGAACAGTAACCCATGAAAGACAATCCTTTTCGTGTATCCATCATCTGTGCTTATTGCACACCACTGATGCAGAGATGAAAGAGGCAAAAAGGATAACTATTACCAACAATTTAAGCACTATTTATGGCACTATACTCAATTTTCTGTTTAGTTACAAAGTCATCCATATACAATGCAGGCAACAGAAAATAGACATTTTTATCTGCTTTGTTTTTCTCTGCTTGTGTTTTACACAACAGTGTTCAAGCTGAGTGCATTCATTAGAGTAACTATAGAAGTCGAAACAAAGTTCCTCTTCCCTTATATTAATCTCATTTTTATATATAAATATGATATGAGGTTTAGTTAGCAAAAAGCTAGTAGAAATTTCCTTCAAAGTGCAATTTTTTACTTTTCAAGTACATTTCAGAGCCTGTACATTTTCACTTTTACTTGCGTAGAAAAGTTGATTCAGTACTTCAGCTTCAACCAGAGTATCTGTACGTCTACTTGAGGAAGGAATGTGTGTACTGTTGCCACTTCTGCTGAGAGGTATACTATGAAGGAAGGTTAACACAACCAGACTTTCTTTGAGTTAGCTGGCTTGACAAATCTTTAAACCTCATTCAGTCTTGGTTCCCCTCTGTGATTTATACATTTGGTTTACAATCTCTGATTTTTGTGTTGCTTTTTGAAGCAGTCTACAACATCAGATCAGAAATGGACTTTCACACTCACACACTGCTACTGTGACAGTACAGATGACACGGCAATGAGTAGAGATGATCTGGATCCTTTGCCTTTCCAACTTTTCTTTTCCCACAAAACACCGCTTCTTCTGGGTTAAAGTTACTGTGAGCTAAATAAAAATGAAATGCATTCAGTGTCAGATTTTACAGGAACCTTGCCAAAAGAAATCCTAGAAAGACTCCTGCACATACACAAATGCTGATCATCTACATCAGAATCTCCTATCCCATTGCCTATTACACCCTATCACACAGGGTCAAGCAAGTGTACTCCTAGTGCCAGGTTAATGGGGAGGGTTGCATCAGGAAGGGCATCCAGTCATTAAAAATCTTTGTCAAATCAATATACAGATTCATAATACAACTTCCATATCAGATCGATCATGGCACAGGTTAGCAACGATCGCCTCTGGTGTCATTACCCAACAGGCTGCCAGTGGAAACTATGCTACTGTTGGCCAAAGACAAAGAAGGAGGAGCAGTGGACGTAGTGAAGCAGGATATGCTAAACGTTGGAGTGAGGGCAAAGGATGCAAGGGACAGGGTGAGATAGAGGCAGATGATCCACTGTGGTGACCCCAGTAAGAGCAGCTGGAAACAGAAGAAGTCATGGCTCCAAGACTTTGGAACGAGTGGCCATTACATTTCAGACAGGCTCTCTGTCTTGCTGTTTCTAAATCTCATTTAAAGACACACTTTTACTTGGCCTTTAACCCAGTGTGAGATGACTCTGATGTATTTTTTATTCACCTTCCTAATTCCTTGTCTGTTGTTGTTATCTTATGTTCTTTTTTCGATCTTTGTTTTTATTTAATATCTCAGCATTTTTAGTGTTTTTGAAGTGCTTTATAAATAAATTGGACTGGCTTAGATTAAAAAAGAAGGAAACTGACCACGGCATCTAGCTTCACATCACATCAAGTGGGGTTGGTCAGCATTCATGAAGAAGCTGGGGCTTTTTGGAGATATACATTTAGTGGTCACACAGCAACTACAAAGAGCTAGTTTTCATAGAAAAAAAAAATCCCCTCTTATGTTTTTTTTTTTCACAAATAACAGCCTGCATATTTAAAATGTATTCCTACAGCACTGGATCTATAAAGCACTCAAATGGTAAATGGACTGGTACTTACACAGCACTTTTCTACTCTAACTGAGCACTCAAAGTGCTTTTTACAAGCCTCATTCACAGAGTGAATTTATTCTATGCCTTTAAGCATAATTAACTTTCACATTCACATTCATACTCTGGTGGATGCTTCAAGGGTTCAGTGTCTTGCCCAAGGACACTTAGGTACATAGATTAAAGGTGCTGGAGAGTGAACCACCAGCATTCTGACTCGAGGCTGACCCACTCTACCCCACCCCCACCCCACCCCCCAAGTACGCTACAAATAAAATAACCAGTGAAAATTTGGCTTATATGATAAGATCTTTATTAATCCCACACTGGATAAATGAGGCATTATAGCAGCTCCACCCAAGCACACAGACATATGAAAATGTAATAATAAGAAAATAGACTGATTCAAATGTTTGCTTTGAAAGTGCTGACGGAGAAGTATAGAGAAGATCAGAAGGTGCTGCACTTTGTCTTTGTGGACCTAGAGAAAGCACATGATAGGGTGTCAAGAGAGGAACTGTGGAATTGTATGAGGAAATCAGGCGTGGCAGAGAAGTATGTGAAGGTGGTGCAGGACATGTATGAGGACAATGAGGCAGTAGTGAGGTGTGCAGTAGGAGTGACAGATGGGTTGACGGTGGGGGTGGGATTACATCAGGGATCAGCTCTGAGCCCCTTCTTGTTTGCAATGGTGATGGACAGATTGACGATGAGGTCAGGCAGGAGTCTCTGTGGACTACGATGTTCGCAGACGACATCGTGATCTATCAGAGAGTAGGGATGGGGGGTGGAAGAGAGCTTGGAGAGGTGAAGGTATGCACTGGAGAGAAGAGGAATGAAAGTCAGTAGAAGCAGGACAGATGCGCATAAATGAGAGAAAGGCAGGTGGAATGGTGAAGATGCAAGGAGTTGAAGTAGTGAAGGTGGATGATAAATACTTGGGATCAACCATCCAAAGCAATGGACAGAGCATAAGAGAGGTGAAGAAGAGAGTGCAGACAGGGTGGAGTGGGTGGAGATGAGTGTCAGGGGTGCTTTGTGACAGAAGGATAGCAGCAGGAGTGAAAGGGGAAGCTTTCAAGTTAGTAGTGAGACCTGCCATGATGTATGGTTTGGAGTCGCTGGCAATGACAGTGAGACAAGAGCTGGAGGTGGCCAAGTTGAAGGTGTTGAGATTTTTGGGTGTGACCGGATGGACAGAATCAGAAATAAGTACACCAGAGGGACAGCTCAGTTTGAGCCATTTGGAGAAAATGTCAGAGAGGCAAGACTGAGATAGTTTGGACATGTGCAGAACAGGGATAGTGGATATACTGGGCAAAGGATGTTGAAGATGGAGCTGCCACGCAGGTTGAAAAGAGGAAGACCACAGAGAAGGTTCATGGATTTACTGAAGAAGGGCGTGATGAGGATTGGAGTGACAGAAGAGAATGCAAGAGTTATGGCAGGAGTCTCAAATCTGTGGCTCCAGAGCTGCATGTAGCTTTTTTGCTGATCTGTAATGGCTCCTTGAGACAAAAAAAACAAAATGAGATAAATTTGAAAATTCTCCGCCTAATTTTGCTGAACCTCAATATGTTTAGTCTCACAAGCTATGGATTCCAAATTCCATAAATTAATAAATAAAAAAATAAATAAATAGTGGAGAAAAACAGAGAATTTAAACAAGCTTATTCATTATAGTTCTGTAATTTCAGAAATGCAAGAAAAGCATGGCACTTTTGTAATGAAAATGCAAAGTTAAACTACTAAATAATCATAAATAGCCCACTGTGTTAAATTTGCTATGATGTTTTTTTTTATAAATTAAATTACACCTATTAATAATGTGGATGATTTGCTGATCGTGTCACCTTTTCTTTATTTAACCCAAAGTGGAGAGATCATTCAGTTACAGCAAGTAAAAGATTAAGTTAAACTCAACAATCACAGTCAGATTCAGAATCAGAATGCTTTATTAATTCCCAGGGGGAAATTGCAACAGACACATTTAACTAATGGCCATCAATATCTAATATAATTAAATAGGTAGGCATTATAAGTTTCAAATATGTTTTGCAGCTCCATAAAGTTTTCTTAGGTCAAGAATTGCTTAAAAACTGCTTTTTTGATTGTAAAGGTTGCCGACCCCTGGGATAGGGTGAGGTGGAGGCAGATGATCCGCTGTGGCAACCTCTAACAGGAGCAGCCGAAAGAAGAAGAAGAAGAAGATGACCATCTCGTAATTTAGTAACATTACTAGTTACAAACATTTTGCTTGCACTTGTCCATCTTGGAAGCTTAAGCAAAATCCTGTATGCATCATAAGCCACCTGAAACCTTTTCATTTTTGCTTCACTGTAAATGCACCACAGATGTTGCTGTGTAAAATGTGCACAACATGCTCTAAAAGAGCTATTTTAACATAATCTGTACACCTGTACTCTGGTAATTGACATCCTCATCATCCTCATCATCATCATCATCATCATCATCATCATCATCATCATCATCATCACTATCATCATCACAGAGATCATTCCTGATAATGTGACCTAAATATCTGACCTTGGTCACCACATTAAGTACTGGAGCTCCCAGACAGAATGAGTTTATAAGTTTGCTCCCGAATCCTCGTTGGTTTGAACAATCATTATCACACTCCTTTTAGAGTTAAATTCAATACCATACTGAAAACCATAACTTGAACAGATAGAACAACTAAATTGTCAGCATACATCAGATGTTTAATTAAGACTATCATGCACCCCGTATTCTGCTTGTTTAACATTTTAGAAAAATCACCCATTTACCAGCCTTATGAGAACTAGTGACAGTATCCCACCTTGCATAGTTTGATGTGAATACCAGTAATGCAAGATCCTGGATATAAGGGGAACGCTCAAAATCCTGGAACTTAATAAATAATTTACCATGATTAACACAGTCAAAACTTTTGATGCATCAAGGAAGCACAGAAATATGGTCACGTTTTGTCTATTAAGTTTAGAAACAACTTCCCAGTCTGCCTTTACAAACATTTGTGAAAGACTAGGTCATTCTAAAGAGCTCACTGAATTAGAGCATACTGTAATAGGATGCCACTGTTGCAACAAGTCAGATCATTAAATTTCTTTCCTCCTAGATATTCCACTATCAACTGTAAGTGGTATTATTGCATAGTGTGTAAAAGTTGCCAACACTCAGCTAACTCAATAACTACAGAGTTCCATATCTCCTCTGGCATTAACATAAGCACAAAAACTGTGCAACAGAAGCTTCATGGCATGAGTTTCCATGGCTGAGCAGCTGCATACAAGCCTTACATCACCAAGCATAACCCCAAGCAGTGGATGGTGTGATATAAAGCATGCCAGCACTCAACAGAGCAGTGGAAACTTGTTCAGCGAAGATGTATGCTTCTCTGACTGGCACTTTGATGGATGACTTTGTTGACTTTGGCAAACGCAAAAGTCAGCTGTTTCCTTGAATTTTTCTCCAACTAGTCACCACAGCAGATAAATCCACATCTGTAATTCTGGCAGGGATTTTACATCCGATGCCCGTGATGCAAACCTCCATGGTGAGAGGGGCTTTTGTCCCCACCTAGAATCAAACTGGGACCTTGTAAGACAAATGTGTGAACAGCAACACTATGGGAACACAATGTCAACCGATAAACTTTCTTTTAATCTATGCTGTAGCTTTCAAACACCAAAAAGCATTTTAAAAAGTGAGTCAGGAGGACAAGATTGTAGAAGACTACTGAATAAGAAATCTAATATTAACCCAATGAAATCTGTGGGGAAATTGAGCAAAGCCCTAACTGCTGAGTAAAACCTCTGTGTTGATGTTTAATACTCCTCTTCCCACCTCCAAAACAGGTTTGTACCCTAACACAATGCTTTTTAACTACATGGTTCGACCGTGAATGTGTGGCTTATAGTCTGACAATCTAATCTATATTTTGCAGCTTCCCAACTGAATGTAGTCCCGTCAAGAATCAAATTCAGAGCAACAGCGCCTCCATGTGGGTGAGAGAAGACTTTACAGCATGTCTAGTAAAGCATCAGCCATGCAAAAATTGAGCCTCCATTCAGATGTTATTCATATGTTGCCTTGTAATCAATGGAATAATAAAACAAAAGTACTTATTGAAATTCTTATAGTAAAATAAATAATAATTATAACAATACTATGGAATAGGCTGCTTGCAAATGTATTCAAAATTTTTCAATTAGGTACACATCACAATGTTACTTTTAGAAGCAACCTAATTAGCTGGATGGTCTACTGTGGTGTCTGAGATTAATTCAGAATGAATAATCACACATTTCTATATAATCCCCTGTTTTAGGGCAGACCTTTGGTGAGTTAAAGAAACCTGAGGCAAAGACTGAATCATAATGGCTATAATTTTCCAAAATAAGTTAAAGATCAATTTGATGGCGATAAACATGTACAATATTGTGTCCATCTTTTATCCATATAGGGGCAGTCCACCAAAACATCAAGCAATTAAGGTAACATCAGTCAATACAGACACTGGCAAAACAGGATGCCTTTTGATACACCTATGCAAGACGCAAACTGGTATGAAATTTGTTTTTACATTGTTTTAAGATTCGTACAAACCCTCCCTTTATTATGCAGATTCAACATTGGGCATCAGGTTGGCTGCCCCTGACTGATGAATAGATATCTCAATGAGCATCTCAGCCCTGTTAATAGAATTAAACTACAATTTTAACTCTGTAAATAAGAGAAGTCAGAATCAGAACTGATTTCCCCCCTGGGATTAATAAAGTATCCTGACTCTGATTCTGATAGTCTGTTGTTTCACTGTAGAGACAGCCATCCTGATCAAGCCATGTTTAAAAAGATCTGAGACGCGTCATAAAGTATATCATTACAGCGAAGGCCATGCAACTGGACAGAGCTCAAAACGTATTATTACTTCTTTTGCTATTTCTATTTATAGGTGTGCTGAGATGAAGTTTAGGGTTGCTTGAGCAACCCTAATCTTGTCAATGATCTAAAGGCCAACAGTATGCCAAACATTATGATTCCAGGAATTTTTAAATGCGGTGGCACTAGGGGGACTAAGAACTAGGCCCAGAGGAAATCCAGATATTTAATCAGAAAAAAAATCAGCGTAGATAACTTTGAGCATGATTTTCAGGCTCATGTGCAGCCCTGTGTCCTACTGATTTATTATGTGAAAAGTGGAGCTGCACAGGAGTTTGAAGACTAGTTTGTGCTGGATAATTGATTTGCAAAATTAAAAAAACCCACTAATTAGACTTTCTCTTGAGGAAAAGTTATATTCCTGTTTAATTTTAACATCTCAAAGTTGTATAATCAAAATGCATTTAAAGTTTTTAAAAGTAAACATACTTATTATGTAGAATGGCACTTTACAGAATCATATACCATTTAGATCATAATTTTTGGTTATTGATTCGATGTGTATATCATTTTTAATGCTGCAGCTGTTGACTGGTTTTATTACCAGCTAGCTTGATCTATAGATCAAGCTAGCTGGTATATGTATATATTGTATGCATATTTTATATAGGTTTGTGTTTTAAATACATAAATAAGATGGCCTATTAAACTCAAATGATTAATATGTAATTGAAACATATGGGATTCATTTATGTTTGACTGAGAAATATGCATCTTATTCAGTTTATTATATTCTGCATATTAAAATTAGAATTAAAATTAAAATTATGCAGTTTAATACATAACAGAGCAAAAATGTTTGAAGTTCATATTTACCATACCTACTTAAGGGGGAAAGCACTATACACATGCACATCTTAAATATTCGCACGACATGGAAAAATATGATTGTTATAAGCAATTTCCCCCCAGGGATCAATAAAGTATTCTGATTCTGATTTTCCTTATTTCTTATTATTATTATGTGTAGCTATATATTCTGACATATACTTTATATTGTGTAGTCTGTTCTTGCAGAGCAGCATCTATCTATCTATCTATCTATCTATCTTATTTTATACCCTACAGTATGAAGGAAGAAGTAAATAAATATAAACACAGACTAACTGTTGGCTCTGTGTAGAAAAAGTGGAAGTAAAACAGCAAGAACATCGTTATTGATGGTTTTAAGTAAATATCGCGGTGCTGAAATGTTGGCCACAATTAAAAACCTGACAGAACTTTAATAATAGTAGAGATTTGAGAGGCTGTTTGCGTAGCCATTGCGTCACAGACCCGCTGCCTATTTTGAAGCAGGAACACGTGGCACCGCTGACTCTGAACAGAGAGAGAGAGAGAGAACACACACTCCTCCCTCAGTTCACGGCCACGCACACACGGTTAGAGCCGCAGTGGGTAGGACAGCACAGCGGCCTTGGATCTTTTGCGCTCCTCCGTGAAAGTATACGATCCGACTGCGAACAAAACACGAGTGAAGTCGCCGAGAGGAAGCGACATTCGTGTGCTCGTTCTCCTTACTGTGCGGCCAGAGGACAGAGATGATGGGGACCAAACTCTGGTTTGTCCTTTGCGCACTTCTGGTCAGTCACTTGGGATCCGCTACCCACGGTATGTATCAGTTTGTTTTTGTTTTTTGCACGCCTAAACTTTGAACTCACGGTCACCCAGTGTTAACTCTGTGCCAGAAATGTAAACACAGTACCAAAATATGGTCTCTCTTACACACCACACTCACCTGCACCTCAGACCTCTGCTGTATGTTAGATTATATAAACTATAAACCAACAAACATCAAGCGGGTTTGAATAGGACGTTGGCTCTTGACTTTTTACACCATCAAGAGAGAGAGAGGTGAGAATTTTTGAGCTCCTCTTCTGTATTTTTTTTTAAACAACCATGTCCAGCTCACCCCAAGCTTGCTTTCATCCTGATAAGATTTATTTAAGTTTTTTCTGTCGAAATCTAAACCTCTGCTTTCTGTTCAACCACACGTTATCTTTCAAGTCACTTCCTCCCAACCCCCTTCTTCCTCTCACTGCTTGCATTACAATAACTCACCTCTCACACATCCTGTGTTTCACTCTTAAACCACCTTCTGCTTTTTCTCCTACCTGTTAAGAACATTTTCTCCCCTCCTCCTACCTTCTCTTTCTTTTCCCATCAGCAACTCTGGCATAAATGGAAAATGAGACTGTTGACATTTAAAAAAGGAAAAAAAAAATTTTATTGGGCTGAACTGTCCCGTCAGCTCCTCAAGCTGAAATTCAAATGAATAGAAAACAGCAGGGCTCCACCAGAGAACAGTTATTGGCTTTAAATTAGCAGGAAAGTACATTGTGATAAATGACACCTCTAATTATGTGCAGCAGCACACTGTCATTTCACTGGGTTCATACTAATTGGCTCGCCTCTGCAGTACAAGTAGGCAGACTTTATAAAGAGATTTTAAGCAGTCCAGTTTTAACACGCTCAGTTTTTACTGTGGCCACATGTGTTGACCATGAAGAAGACGATGATGGCAGTTTAGTAACATTCATCATAAAAAAAATTCCCCAAATCCCCCCCAGGGGGTTTAATAAAGTATTCTGATTCTGAGTTTTCGTAGCAAAGCACATGTTAAATGAACAGCACTGTACTCATAAAGCCTCCTTTGTAGCTAATGAGTCACATTTTTTCTATTCTGGAAAACATTTAAGTAACTGCCCATGCACCGTAACAAAAAAAAAACAAAACTTAGTCAGTGAAGTCTTGCTACAGACAAGACAAAAACCTACTAGAACTGAAGTACATGAAGAACTTTATTATACAATTTTTCAGTAAGTGGCATTAATACTTAGGTCAGTTTACCTATACAGTAATATACACACATTATAATAGATCTGGGTTTAAACTTAATTTGTATGTTGTTATATTTACTCATGAAAAGAGCCACAGATAGAGCATCTCATGAAGCAGAACTGAACTACAAGTTAAAGCTGTCTGTGTGCCTGTTTGTAAAACAGACTATTTTTTGATAGTTTGTTTCCCTTTAAAAAAAACAACATTTGTTTGATTTAACTGAACATACATTTTCATTCCTATTAATTCCTGTGCCTGGATAATTCTAAAATAAATGAATTATGGTTTACTGACAGGCTTTTCATGGTGCAAATTAGTGCAGGACAGAAGTTTTTGTCTGCGGTGTAATGTTACATGCAATAAGCTCAACAGAAATGTTATAATAAAGAACATAAGCAACTAACCACTTCAAAGTTATTTTAGGCTCTTGCATGGAGCATATTTGACAGGAAAGGAAGTTGAGAGGCTAGAGGCTTGCATGCAGCTTGAGTGCAGCATGCATGTAGTGGTTACAGTTTTTTGTTGTTGTTTTTCAGTACTTTCAGTTTCGCCTAATAAGGAAATCTATTTAAAGTGGTCTGTAGTATTGACCCAAATATAGCTAGAATAGTTATTCTAGTTATATTTGGGACACAGTGTAGAGGATGGCTCTCAGGCAAACTCTTTTACTGATAGGTACCTTTTACTGGTGGGTACTTATAGCACTGAGTGCTGAAGCAGCAGGCATCTGCTTGCACAGAAACGGCTGGCTGTTCCTCTCACTGGCAGGGTCAAGAAGTGAGCAAAAGCCATTTCCCCAGGTACTTGCAGCACTGGCCTGAAAGATTGTGGGTAAGACCCCATGATATCTGAAAAGAGGAGTGTGTAATCGTGGAAACAGTGGCTCTCTTTATGAATTTAGTCTGCACACACACATATACAAAAACAGACATAACCTACAACATGAGAACTTGGCCTAAGCAGTTCTCTAATGGAGGTAAAGTGAGGGAACAAGGCCAGTATTATGCAGCCAAGCACCTCTGTCTATTTATGAGTGTGTCTGTTTTGGTATCATTTAGTTCACACAGCTTTCGCTCGCTCGCATTCTCTGTCTCTGTCTGTGTCTCTCTGCCTCCGTCTCTCTCTCTCTGTGTTTGCTGATGAGCTATGTGACTGATTATTGAGGTAATGAAAGGCATCAGGGCAGTGTGTTATGGAACGGTAATGACTTTGCATTACATTAGTGCTCTGGTCTTCATCAAAGGAGGGTAGAAACAGAAATAGAGTCTTGTACAGTTGAGCTAAATACATCAGCACAGAGGGGAAAGAGAGTGAAAGTGTGTGAAAGATTAAAGGTTTTCATTAAAATGATATTACTGGAAAGACCAAAAATGATTTACATGCTATGTGGACTGCAGTCAAACCATGCAAAGTAGCAGTGAACCTGTATCTGTTTTTTGTGTACAGTAATGTGACTGTGTATATACAGTGGTTCCAAACCCAAGGGCCAGAATCCCACAAAGGACACAGGGTAAATCTGAGTGGACAAAACATGATGGATCAAATAGAAAATAACTAAAAACTGATTATTTGTGTTATGTTACAGCTTGTTATATCAGGCCTCTAAAAAGGTCTTATCAGTGCTAAATAGGAACATCACACGTTGGTTAAACTGATCACCTCAAGTCACGAGTAGCTTCACTTTGATTCTAAGATTGGTATTTACTTTCTGATGAAAGCAATATTCTGGATATGCAAAATAATTGCATTGTGATATTTTTTTCCTCATTTTTTTTAGCTAGACAATAAAACTTTGTTTGATACAGGAAAGCTGCTCACTTACTGATCAAAGGATTTGGAGGTATACTGGGCATGCAGCTCTGTTACAGTGTTGGTTTGCTTTGCTACAAAATGTAATCAGGGCAGACAGTTCTTCCCAGATACAGTGCTACGGTATATTTTCCTTGGAAAGGGGAAATAGGTCCAACGATTTATTGAAACTTGTGGAAACATAAATGGAAATACAGTACATAAGGCAAAAATCTAGCTCCTTAGATATAAAATGTAAACAAATGAGGGGACTTTTGCACAGTACTGTACATTCATATATACAGTACAGTGCAAACCTTTCCAGATTTTTAGACTTTTAGATTGTTATTCATTAAATAACACCAGAGGTCATCTGACTGGTCTGACCCCAAACATAAAGCCTGGGACTTAAAGAGCAATCCACAACAATGAGGTGAACAAAGAGTCCTGCAGCAGATCTCTGAGCTCAAGTCTGGGCCCACATAAAATGACAGAATGCAACAGCCAATTTCACAGAAGAGCCAGGCCAAGATGCTGAACAGCCTACCTGCCAAAAAGCAAAACTGGTGCAATTTGGAAACCTTAAAGAATAACTATGATGTAAAATAATTTAAAACATACCTTGATTGCATTAGTGTTTTTAAATTGCCCTTCCTAGACTTTTAAAGCCTGGACTGTGTTGACCATGAGTTGTTCTAAAGGTTTTTGAATGTCCACACTGCCTGTCATGGTCCATGGGCTCTGCTGTCTGAATCTGTTATTGTATGTACTCAAATTGTCTCCTCTTTTCTAACGTTACAGTGTTTTGATTATCATTGTAAAGTTGAGATTTGTTTCCTGTTATTTATTTTAGTATTCTGTATTTGAGTTCCAGTTTAGTATTTTCAGAGGTTGTTATTTGAATTGTTTCCATGAGTTTGGTTTTACTGTCTTCCTGGTGACTCCTTATACATTATACAGTCTGTGTTATGTGTTAATTATAAGATTTCATTATTTCCTGTTGTACTTGTTAGTCATGATCTCTTGTGTATAGTTTTGAGTTTTACGTCCTGGCTGTGTCTTCCCTGATTCCCTGATTGTTGTCGTCTTTGATCTTCTCTCTCCTGTTCTTTATTTGTCATATTAGTCCTGGTCTTGGTGTCTGTTAAACCCTCCTGTGTCTTCCTTGTGGTTTAACTTCTGGATTGTAGTTTATTTCTTACTTTGGACTTTGTTGATGGATTCTATCTGCCAAATAAAGGTTTGCCCTGGTTTTCCTCAGTCTGTCTCTGAGTCTGCCTTTGAGGTGAACTTTACAAAACGCAATTATGCCTGTTGTGTCATATTGTGCTTTTAGTAATAACCAAATGACTCCAAAGACATTAAAGTAGGACAAATTTGCTTCTGTCTTTATCATCAGATGGTAACCATACTGCTGCCCCTACTTCTTCCGTGGCTCCAGTTTCTGACCCTGTTCCTACTTCTAGCCTGAACCTCACTGATCAGTCATCGAACAGCCCTGGCACAAACTCAAGTTCCAATGGCACAAGCAGTTTGAACAACAGCTCAGCCACAGAAAAAGACTACGTTACTGTCACTCCCGAAACAAGGAAGAATAATGGTAACTATGCCCCTCCAAATTACTGTTCCTATTTTCACTGAGAAAACATGGTGGCAAGCTGAAGTGTTCAGAGTGTAGCCACATGTGTGATGTGCTAATGTTGGAAATGTGCACAGAAATTTGCTAAGACGTTGTGGTTATTGTTTCTGTCCGTTTGAGGTGCGGAAGTTTTGTTACATTTCAGAAGACTTTACAGGAAACCCAGCAGCAGGTGTCTCAGAGTTTAGGAGCTATTTTTAACAAAGTCCTTAGCATTGTTTTTCACATCCAGAAGTGGGCCCACAGAGCTAGTGACAGGGTTGAAGCGTTGACTGCCATTCCACAAACACAGCACAGGAAGGGACAGAGAGCTCAGTTTAGACTTTAAAGAAGCTGACTTACAGAACAGGAAGGAATGTGAAATACATGTCAGAGATGACACAAAATAAAGAAGCAGAGTCAAAGAAAGAAGCTATGACTGCCCTAATAAAATAAAGTGCAATTTGCTTGGTGAAAAGCTGAGCAAGAAGTGATTCACATGGCATTGAGGTGAGGAGAGGAGTGATTAAATGCTGTGTGACTTTTCACACCAGAGTGAGAAGGGCAGAAGTGAAAAAGTCCCCCCAAGGCACAAACTGACAAGCGTTTCTCCTTCCCTGGCTTTCACACAGACACACACCTGGTTCACTGATTGGGCTCATCTTAGGCTCATCTTATTTTGTACCTTCGGCTGCTCCCTTGTATTCTCCACCAAGGGGTCGCCACAGCGGATGGTAATTTGGCCTCGGGTGCCCTTCCTGATGCAACCCTCCATGGTGAGAGGGACTTGTGTCCCCACCTGGAATCAAACCAGGGACCTTACAGTGGTAAGGGCCCTGTCACACCATGACGATTTAACAAGCTTACGCTGACGCATTCAGATTCCCTTAAAAGGCTGGCATATGCAGAACAATGATGTTAAATGGACATATACATAACATATATGCTAACGTACCGCCATCATTCACAACTTGAAGCCTATTTATACCACTCCCCTTAAAAGCACCACATACGCAATTATACAGCAGCTGTGTGTTAGAAACATGTTCCGTTCAACTGGATCATGTCAAATACTTCTACAAATGCGTGGGGTATGTTTGATATATGTTACACATATGTTAAAAACATGTTACTCATAGGTTATTAATATGTTTCGGGTACGTCCATGTATTTTGACATGAGTAACATGAGTCTCCGTATGCATTAAGTACCTGCAACATGTGGTCCTCGTATGTGGGACGTATAAGCCATACGCTGGCAAACGTTGGAGATTTTGTGCAAGCTCAAAATTTTCTAGCGATCTTACCGTACTACCACGTATACCATTGTACTTCAGCATGCTTTTAACTTATAAAAACATCCCTAGAACTTAATTGATGTTTTCCAGCGTATTTGCAGTTTTTTCCTACGCCAGCATACGCTTGTTAAATCGTCAAGGCGTGACAGGGGGCTTAAGGCAAATGCGTAAACCCCTACACTATGGAGACACATCAGACTCATGTCAGACTCAATTAACAATGGCAACTTATATTTTATAAGTCAGTATTTCCTGTGGATTTAGGCAGACAGAGCTGTATGGTTATACATATTTGCCCAATTTCAGAGTGTACCCCGCCTTTCGCCTTATGATAGCTGGCATAAGCTCCAGCGCCCCCCACGACTTCATCCCCCGTGAACAACGTTGGGATGAACTAGAATGGAGAATGCGAGCCAGGCCCTCTCATCCAACAACAGTGCCTGACCTCACAAATGCTCTTTTGGATGACTGGGCAAAAATTCCCACAGACACACTCCAAAATCTCATAGAAAGGCTTCCCAGAAGAGTGGAAGCTGTTATAGTGGCAAAGGAGGACCAACTCCATATTAATGCCTGTGGATTTAGAATGGGATGTCATTAAAGCTCCTGTAGGTGTAATGTGTAGGTGGCCCAATATTTTTATCCATAAAGTGTTATGTAAGGCTGTACTTAGCATGTTCATGCACACAATTATAAACTGCCACTGGCATCTTTAATTTGTCAGAATGGTGTAAATATATGTTGTTATGCTGACAACACTCAACTGTATGTTTCCACAAGGCCAAATGATCCAAATACACCATCCAATCCAACTGTGTCAGCCCCTAATTAAGAGCATACACTTTTTTAAAAATGAAGATAAAATAAGGCCCCAAAAATTAGAGGGACCATGTCCTTTGGGATAAGGACTGGGGCTCTGCCCATAAAGACATAATCTCAGAAAGAAACTCTTGTCACTTTTGATTCTAGCCTTAATTTGATAGTTAATTTTAATTCTTGAACAAAACTGCTGCTAAAAATGTGGTTCATGTTTTGTTTCTAGTTGTTTTGATTACCAGACACAGCAATTGCAAAACTACATGCTATCCAGGATGCTGCTGCCGGAGTTTAAAAAAAAAACTAATAAAGAGATCATAAAATTTCCTTTTCATGTAATCTACTGTTTTAACTGACTTCTTAACCAGTTAAAACCACTCAGTCCTCTTAGTTTCTAAGGCATCAAATGGTCTTCCCTGCTCTTAAAGCACAGGCTTCCTATCACTATATGATCCTATAAGTTGCTTAAAAGCTAGCCGTAAGTAACCTCAGGTTCGCTGCAGAAAACTTTTTGGATGCCAGTTTTAGTTATTACACCCCAGAAATATGAAAACTTCCGTCTTTAAATATTGGACTTGCTGACTGACCATTTTAAATGGCAGCTTGATAATTTGTCTTCTTAGCCTACATCCTCTTCCTCCTTTTGTATTTTTATATATTTTGTTGTAAAAAAAAAATCAGTTAATTTTGTTGCTGTATTGGAAATTACTTTGAGCTGTATTTTGTGTATGAAAGGTAATAAAGTACATTCATTCATTTATGTTTAGCATGTATGATATACAGTGCATCCGGAAAGTATTCACAGCGCTTCACTTTTTCCACAATTTGTTGTGTTACAGCCTTATTCCAAAATGGATTAAATTCATTCTTTCCCTCGAAATTCAACACACAACACCCCATAATGAAAATGTGAAAAAAAGTGTTTTTTTTAAATGTTTCCAAATTTATTAAAAATGAAAAATCAAGAAATCACATGTACGTAAGTACTTACAGTCTTTGCCATGAAAATGTGGAAAAAGTGAAGCGCTGTGAATACTTTTCGGATGTACTGCATACCATTTACACAGTCTGGTTTAGAGTGGTTTCATGTAAAACCTTAAATTAACATTTGCTAATCAGCTCACAGCATAAAAGTAAAGTCAAGGCTGGTGGCAACTGCATTACTTTAGCAGGTAAAGTAAAGTAAAGTAAAGTTAAAAAGATTTAATACATTTTATCCTGTACAAAATTTCATACCATAGATATCAGGAGATTTTACTATGCCAACCTCAAACATGTGTTAATAAAAACTCACCAGATTTTTTTAGAAATCACCAACCATAAGTATTTGAAAAAAATTTCACGTTAGTCTATTTAAAAGTTGTAGAATTATTTAAGTGCCGTCAGAGAGGCTAAAAATCTGTTTCTGATCATACAAAAAAGTCATCAATTTTCTTCGGGGCTGCTTTTTTGTTGGAAACAATTCACAGATAATTTACAGCAATGTGACACCATTCCATTTACCCCCACTGCTTTGCTTACATTTAATTTATTATACAAACAATCTTGTTAAGAAATTAAGAAAAAAAAAGTTGGTTTCTTGCATAGATATCGAATTGATTTTTGATGTTTTTCAGGAAAAACAGTTGAAGCCTCTTTCTTCTCTGTTATGGATTGTGGTAATGGGATTTATAGGTATGCTTCTGCCTTCACCCTTTAGTCCTTGGATGTTGTTAATTGTCCTGCCCTCAGGTTTATTACTGGGGATGTTTATAGTACTTGTCATTGCATTCGACGTCCACTAGAGAAGCTGGCCAATGCACTTTGCCTAAACTATATTACAGGTGTATGTTGTTTATTTGCAGGTAAGTCCATACGTTTTGGGATAATGAGTTTTTGGGTTTTTTTTTGCAATTTTACCTCTGTACAGTACCACAGTGGATGCTGAATCAAACAGTTAAATGTGATTTAAGTGCAGACTTTCAGCTTTAATTCAAGAGGTTTGACAAAGGTTTTGCATTAACTGTTTAGGAAAGACAGACATTTTTCTACACAGTCCCCCTTTTTCAGAGGCTCAAAAGTAATGGGACAAACTAAAGTCTAGAACCCATGGATGTCACCAAATGCTGTGTTTGCTTCCTTGATATGCTCTGCCATGCCTTTACTGCAGCTGTCTTCAGTTGCTGCTTGTTTGTGGGTCTCTCTGGCTTCAGTATTGCCTTCAGTAACTGAAAAGCTACTCTGTTGGGTTGAGTTCCTTCTCCATACTTTTCTCTTCCCATCATTCTGGAACATGTTCATCTCTGTTTCATCTTTCAAGGGAATTTTTTTCAAAAACTGAGAAGGCTCTTTTAGATGTTTTCCCAGCAAAGTTTAATCTGGCTTTCTTATTCTTGAGTATAACCAGTGGTTTGCACATTGCTGGAAACTCTTTGTATTTACATTCCTGAAGGATGGATCTCTTGATTTTAGACTTTGACAATGATCCACCTGCCTCCTGCACTGTTCTTGTCTTGACTAGATGTTGTGAAGGGGTTTTTCTTACCACTTAAAGAATTCAGCGGTCATCCACTTTAGGTGTCTTTTGTGGTCTTCCAGGCCTTTTGTCGCTCCTGAGCTGGCTATAGCATTCCTTCTTTATAAGAATGTTCCAGATTGTTTTTTTGGCCACTCCTAAAGTTTTTGCTATGTTTCTGATAGGTCTATTTTGTTTTTTTTCGACCTAATAATGACCTTCTTCACTTGCATCAAGATTGCTTTGGACCTCTTATTGAGAGCTTTGGTGAACAGCTACCAAATGCAAGTTCAGCATTTGGTTTTCATGAAATAATGGGGGGAACAGGCCTCACCTAACCATGAAACTGCTTGTTAGTCAATTGTCCCAATGTCTCTGAAAATGGGTGACTATGAATAAAAGGGCTGTAATTCCTACACTTTGAATTAAAACTGAAAGTCTCTGTTTGATTTCAGATCCTTAAAAAAGGACCCAACTGTATAAAGCTCTCATTTGGAAGCTGCCATTTTACATCACCTCTATTCAAAACTGGTTCTACAAACTGTATCAGACTCGGTCCTTTGTCTGGCTGTCCATGTGAAACCTTTAAGTCTAGACTGAGCTTTTAGAAACTGCTCTTAGTTTCTGTGCTTGGACCACCTAGAGCTCTTTACCATCCCCTATAAAAATGAAGTTTGCGGTATCGCTTATTCATTATTCAACAATTAACTTTTGTCTGTCCCTGTTTAAGGTGATTTGCCTCGGAGTTTCCTAATAAATTCTATTTGTATATTGCTTTGAGTATTGCTTTCCTTTTTACAGCACATCTTTCAATATTGTTTATATCCTTTTATGTCATTTTAAATAGTAAACATCACTGTAAATGAGGGCTACACCTGTTTGATTTTAAATTAAAATAAATAAATCTTATTAAATTAAGGTTCTAGCTGAAAATTCAGATGAAAATCAGAAAGAATGAGACTGAGCTATCTGCATGAGCTGATATCTTAGTATATGTTTGCCCAGTGGAATTGGATAATGTTGACAGTGACATTCTGTCTCTCTTTCCACAGCTACCGACAACACCTCGCACTTAATAGATGATGCTCAAGCAAAGAACAAAAACATCACAAATCAGACATCAGCTCCTTCTGAGAGAAACCCCACCACCTCTCACACCACACCTATTTCCACTGATACCAACAACACACACATAAATTACACTTCTACTGTGGATCCACCAGTCACCACTTCCCCCTCAAACATATCACAGCATCAGAACATTTCAAACCAGCCTACTCAAACCAAAGCTTCCCCTACTACTTCTGCCCCAACATCCAAGGCAACAACGCTCAAATCTACCACTGTTTCCACCACTCAGTCCAGTACAAAATTGAATACCAGCTCCACTCACAAGCCCCCCACTTCCCAGCCAACGACACACACTTCACAATCTGACAGACACACTGACGCCTCCAGTGAAGCCCACGTGAAGTCCATCACCACCCCGCCGAACAGCCATACCAAATCCAACAACCCATCGGAGCTCAACGCGGAGGGTGACAGTAAGTGCTTAATACCTTCTGTTCCAGTTCATGAATTTGTTCTTTACTATCCCCCCCCCCCCCCCCCCCCGGCCCCCCCCC